>BGPT01000424.1:36378-58663 GCA_003297045.1 Symbiodinium sp. clade C Y103
AATGTTCAACAACATAGCTTCTCCCTCCTCATGCAAAAAGGAATCAATGAGAAAACCACGAACATCTTGACGAATGGCAATGCACATGCCACCTGTGGAATAATCTACATTTCTTTTGCTGCGCTTGGTCCCNCAAAAAGGAATCAATGAGAAAACCACGAACATCTTGACGAATGGCAATGCACATGCCACCTGTGGAATAATCTACATTTCTTTTGCTGCGCTTGGTCCCGGTACCTTGAATCCAGGCACGGTAACCTTTGCGCTGAAGGTGTGCAATGAGAGACTGTTGTTCCTTTGTCATTGGCACGACATTCTGCAAATCCTAAAACTTCCGGCAATGGGTCGCACTCAAGAGCATGCTGGATGGCATTGTAAGTTCCGTTTAAAAGCTGCCAGCATTCACAAAAAGACCATGCAAAAGCGACGGGCCTGGGTGAGGGTGAATGCCCTCCTCAGTGAGGTCCCGATACCAACGAGTTTGAGTCAATGGGCCAACACCCCAGCGACCCTTAGACTCGAAAAACCGTGTAAGAAGGTTGAAAGCCCGAAGACCCGCGTTGACCTTCAACATTTGCACAAAACGTGGTATTTGCTCAGGGTAATGCTTACGCAATGTAACCCAAAACTTTGCCTTCTTGGCCATGTAATTGAGGCGTGTGGAAACGCCAGCACAAGATGAATGCAAAAGCTTATTGCTCCGTTGCCACACACTGAGACAGCGCGCTGTCGGGGTCTGGTAAGAGGAAACAAGAAACCGAAACCCCCCTCTGCACGGGATGCTGATTCTCACAATATCATGCGTGGAATCTTGGCTGTGAGCTCGGGCTTGCAGAAGGGCGGCCCGAGTTTCAACATCAGGACGTCCAAAATGCGAAATTCCAGGATTTTGCCGTCTCTGTTGATCCAGGGCCCGGCGGTTCTTCCACATTGTGAACTTGGGACCAACACAAATGCAAAGGTGCTCTGCTGCGGCCTTCGTGGTCTGATGCCGCGAAGCACTGCCAGATCGAATGCCTTTACCACATTTAGAACATGTCCAACACCTGAGAGGCGCTGGAACTTCCTCGACTTTTGCTTGCTCAAAATGGATGATTGGGTGGAAATCCTTGCCTGACCATCCTGGGTGAGCTACCTTAATATGACTTCTGCGAAGGTCACCGAGCTTTGCTGAGTCACTGGCTTCCAAAACTCGCTGGCAGGTGTCACATTCCCATTTGAGCGTCTTTGCTGGAGGCGCGACAATAGCAGGGGCATGCTTTCCACGTTTAAGAATCTGGCCTTTATTCCAAGGCGCCGGGCCTTCGGCCTGATGCCATTGCGAAGGTGNGAGGCGCGACAATAGCAGGGGCATGCTTTCCACGTTTAAGAATCTGGCCTTTATTCCAAGGCGCCGGGCCTTCGGCCTGATGCCATTGCGAAGGTGCTATCTTGGTTGAAACCGGAGATGCAAACTGAGTAAGTTTGAGAGAAGGAACCACGGTTTTTGCACTGTTGCTGGGCCTAGCAGATCTAGCAGGTGAAGCAAAATCACTAAGCTTGGGAGATGCATGAGGCGTTCGCTTGTACGAAGCGAAGTCCGTGAGAGCCAGGCTGCGGGCAGATTTGGCTTGAGCTGACTGCTTGCTATGCTTCAGGGATTGATTTTTCATTGATGGAGCAGAAAAATCTGTAAGGCGACAAGAAGGCTGCGAGGAGCGCTTGCCACCGCCATGAAAGTCTTTTCGTTGGACCTGATGCTTTTGGGAATACAGCATCAACTGGTCCCACATGCTTGGTGGACCTTTTAGAGTCTCATAGTGGCATGAGCCATTGTAGTACAAGGCAATGGGATGCTCTTTCTTNCTGGTCCCACATGCTTGGTGGACCTTTTAGAGTCTCATAGTGGCATGAGCCATTGTAGTACAAGGCAATGGGATGCTCTTTCTTTGGGCCATCATAAGGGAAAGCTGTGACCTCTCCTGCGTCATCAACAAGATATACTGTGCGTTTCAAAGCTGAGNTACAAGGCAATGGGATGCTCTTTCTTTGGGCCATCATAAGGGAAAGCTGTGACCTCTCCTGCGTCATCAACAAGATATACTGTGCGTTTCAAAGCTGAGGCAGCGGCATAGCATTCGAGATACCCGGCCCATGTGCCAGCCGTTTTGATTTCATTCAAGTAATCTTGGAATGAATAATCTTCGGGCGCTGGATTCTGCATTCCTGCTTTGCGTCGATCCCATAGGGCTTCGTACTCAAGGTTGTGTTGCAGCATAAAATTGTGCAAAAATAAACGGACTTGAGACCCTGAATAGTTCTNCTCAAGGTTGTGTTGCAGCATAAAATTGTGCAAAAATAAACGGACTTGAGACCCTGAATAGTTCTTGTTACTCATCACACTGTTCAAGGCAGTAGCAGTGGCAAGGAAAAAACAATCGCCCTTTCCCTGGTTGTCAACTCGCTGGGCTCCATCAGGGAGCCAGCCTCTCCAACATTTACGTTTGCTGGAGCTGGTGTCGGTGCTAACAGGCGGCCTCTTTGTGGGACCAACTTCTCCCATGCTTGAGTCGGCGGCCGTTTCTTCATGGCCGGCCGGTTCTGCATCCATGGCGACCTCATTCATGTGATGGGCTGGTGCAGCATGTGAGACTGGCTGATGATGATGCAATTTGATGGAACGTTCACGAGAAAGTGGTTGCGTGGCACTGTGTTGCCTGCGTTTTGCTTCCTTAGTGAATGTGACTTCATATTCGGCGTTGCCTTCAAGAGCAACGGCTACTGACATAGTATCTTCAAGGTTGTCTGACATGGCCTTAACAAGCCAGGAGCTGCCATTGCGTCGCCAATTCTTGGCGATCAACTCGATTTCCGAAAAACCAGCTTGCGTGCAAAAATTTTCGACCTGCTGAGGACTCCATCCAGGAGGGATGACCTCAGCTCTCCACAAAGCGGATTTGGGAACAATTCTGGGATCGCCTGCTAAGACCCGAAGAGCCAACGGATGGCGACCGTGCACCAAGCCTTTGCTTTCCTGTCTTCGACAGCGTTCGGCATATTCGTGCCAAGTTTCGGGACCATGCCAAGGAATCCAAGCAAGCCTGACCTCTGAGGTTTGAAGGTTATGGCTGACAGCTTCGCAGAACCAACGCTGTCCACTATCCGGCAAGTAATGGCCACTGGCTGCAATCAACTTTTCAGCTGCTGTTCGGGTGTGGAGTCGCAGCATACCCCGAACATCTTTGTCATCAACAAGTTCGANCAACTTTTCAGCTGCTGTTCGGGTGTGGAGTCGCAGCATACCCCGAACATCTTTGTCATCAACAAGTTCGAACTTGAAAGTGTCTCCCAAGTCGTACGAATTGCCTAAAATGCTTTGTGCCCATTGCCTGGCTGCTGAACCAGGGGCTTTGACCAGACGATTCCAATCTTGCCAATTGCACACTTGAAATGCTCCANGAATTGCCTAAAATGCTTTGTGCCCATTGCCTGGCTGCTGAACCAGGGGCTTTGACCAGACGATTCCAATCTTGCCAATTGCACACTTGAAATGCTCCAGGCGCCCGCAGGCGAACAACGAATGTCTCGGTATCCTTTTTGACATCATTGAATGCTTTTTTCAGATCAGGGTCATGGAGGTTGAGCTTCCGTTTCAGAACCGGGGCCTCTCCCCAAGCGGCGACCCAACATTTCCTGTGCTGTAGTTTGCNATGCTTTTTTCAGATCAGGGTCATGGAGGTTGAGCTTCCGTTTCAGAACCGGGGCCTCTCCCCAAGCGGCGACCCAACATTTCCTGTGCTGTAGTTTGCGGTAGTTTGCGACTGTAGGTTGACTCTCCAACAAGCCATACATCTCAGCCCACTCCTCGAGCGTCGATGCGTGACAAAGATATGCTTCATGTGAGTTCCGATCAAGCGCTTGACACAGCATGTCAGGCGTTCTGAAAATTCCTAAATCTGAGGTCATGGCGGCGTCCCAGTCTGAGAGACGCAAGTTCCATTTGACTTCTTGCCAATCATTTTGTCCTACGTTGCCTCTTTTCCGTTGAGACCACCTGGTTGCGCCTCTCACAACTGGCTGGGCAGTTTGCCAGGCATGCCATGTGGTTTCATCTGGAGTCTGCGACGGCTTCTTCTGATTTCGCTTTTTCGTTTCTGTTTGCACCAAATTGCGCACTGCATCAAGCAAATCAAACCCACTTTCATGCTCTGCTCGACGGACAAAAGCCTTCAGGGCTTGTAGCAATTCACCGGTCTGCGTCGTGTCAGGTGAAGACNCAAATCAAACCCACTTTCATGCTCTGCTCGACGGACAAAAGCCTTCAGGGCTTGTAGCAATTCACCGGTCTGCGTCGTGTCAGGTGAAGACTTCGGTTGGGATTGCAGAAGCTTTTGTAGGCCCGTGAGCAGGTCATCTTGTTCATTTTTCTTATTATTCTTGGCGCCGCCCAGAGAAGAACGACTAACCCATGTCACTCTGTCCGTGCTGGTGTGTGGAGAGCATTTCACTTTCAAAGCTTCCAGCAACACATCTTGCTTCTTGTTTTGCTTTTGAGTCCTAACTAGGACCCCAGGGCCAACCGATTTGTCTTGAGGACAAAAGTGAGCGGACTGTGCTTGCTTGCGAGAGGATCTTTGACACATTGCTCCATTTAAGGGACCACACGTCTTGGTTTTGCAAAACTTGTGTCTGGTACTGTCACTGGCTTTGGCATTGCTGCGTGGCAGCAATGGACTCATGCATGACTTGGCAAACTGAGAAAAACGAAACATCACAGCTGTGCAAGTGTCGAAACAACGACGGACACCATCCTGAAACAAACTTCTGGAGCCACCGTAGGAAAACCAACGGCGAGTGACACAAAAACACTGTGCTCTTTTGAAACGAATTGCTTTGCGGTGAAATCTTGCACGGACATGCTTTTTCCGCGCATTGCCAACATGCCGGGCAGACCAAACTGTCAATCGGCGAGACCAAAACTGATAACTTGGGAACGCAAGGGTCTTCTGTCTGAGAAAGCACATCATCAAAACCATCCAGAGAGCCATCCACCCAAGAGACAGCATCAAGATGAACATGTCATGGNAACGCAAGGGTCTTCTGTCTGAGAAAGCACATCATCAAAACCATCCAGAGAGCCATCCACCCAAGAGACAGCATCAAGATGAACATGTCATGGAGATGTATGCACTCCAGGATTCCATGAATGACCACGAAAATCACCAGAGCCCACTTCCACCACGTGGAGGCCATCTCATCGTGATCTGGTCGCCGCCAGCAGGTGGAGAGAAGAAAAGTGCCAGCACCAACAGTGAGACACTGCCCCCGTGCGTCAACTTCAGCATGCCAGGCTGCTTTAACGCTTCGGCGCACAGCCAGCAAAACACCTCCTCGATGGCATCAACTTTGGTCACTGGCTGGGTAGCCCAAGCCGAATATCCCATCTGGTCAAACTTGTGAATTACCGCGGCCCGCTTGACTGCATCCAAGTTTGACTCTTGCATGGCCACCACATGGGGCCGAGATTTCCGCTTCTTTAACACATCCAAAAAAGAACCAGATGACAGTGTGGCCCGAAAGGAAAGCAGGAGGGAGTAGACGAAAAGTGTGGGGAAGGAGAAGATGGCAAAAAATCGTAGGATGGTTGATGATGATGAATGACGATGAATGAGAATGAATGAATGAAAATACATGAGTGAAAAACGTTGCGATGAAATGAACGTGTAATGCATGAGAACCAGGTTCCTATAGCTCTTGTGTATTTGCAAGCGATCACGTTCTCATGGCAGGCGATTGCTAAGTCGCAATGGCAAAGTGTCGCTTATACGACGTTTCTTCCGGGCATGCGAGCCCACAGAAAAGCAAAGACATGGCATCTCCATATCATGTCAAAGTATCCTGGCTGCGACAAATGCGACACACGTTTGCACACAGAACTCTTTACACACACACAAGCTTTTACACACAGAAGCTTTTACACAGAAGACCGTTTACACACGTTTACACACAGGAGCTTTTACACAGAAGAGCTTTTACACACAGACACGTTTACACAGAGACCTCTTCACACACAGAAGCTTTTACACACAGAAGCTTTTACACAGAAGAGCTTTTACACCAAGACGCGTTGTTTACACACAGGAGCTGTTGCACAGAAAAGCTTTACACAGAAGAGCTTTTACACACAAACGTGTCTACACAGTCTACACAGAGAAGTCTTTACAAACAGAAGCTTTTACACAGAACAGCTTTTACACCAAGACGCGTTTACACACAGGAGCTTTTACACAGAAAAGCTTTTACACACAGAAGCCCTTACACACAGGAGCTTTGACACACAAGAGCGTTTACACACAGACACATTCACACAAAGAAGTCTTTACACACAGAAGCTGTTACACAGAAGAGCTTTTATACCCAGATGCGTTTACACACACGAGCTTTTACACAGAAGAGCGGTTGCACACATACACGTTCACACAGAAACCTCACCAAGACACGTTTACACAGAGAAGTCTTTACACGCAGAAGCTTTAAAACACACAGAAAAGCTTTACACAGAACAGCTTTCACACACAGACGTGTCTACACAGACAAGTCTTTACACACAGAAGCTTTTACGCAAAAAAACCTTCTACACCAGTACAAGTTGACGAACAGGAGCTTTTACACAGAAGACCATTTACACACAGACACGTCTACACAGAGAAGCCTTTACACACAGAAGCTTTTACACAGAAGAGCTTACCAAGACGCGTTTACACACAGGAGCTTTGACACAGAAGAGCGTTTACACACAGACACGTTTACACAGAGAAGTCTTTACGCAGAAGAGCTTTTACACACAGAAGCTGTTGCCCGGAAAAGCTTTTTTACCAAAACGCGTTTACACACAGAAGCTTTTACACAGAAGACCTTTTACACACAGAAGCTTTTACACAGAGGAGCGCTTACACACAGACGCGTTTACACAAAGAAGTCTTTACACACACAAACTTTTACACAGAAGATTTGACACAGAAGAGCGTTTACACACAGACGCGTTTACACACAGGAGCTTGTACACAGAAAGGCTTTTTACAGAAGAGCTTTTACACACAGACTTGTTTACATAGACAAGTCTTTACACACAGAAGCTTTTACACAAAAGCTTTACACAGAAGAGCTTTGACACCAAGACGCGTTTACACACAGGAGCTTTTACACAGAAAAGTGTTACACACAGACGCGTTTACAGAGAGAAGTCGTTACTCACAGAAGCTTTTACACAGAAGAGCTTTTACATCGAGACGCGAAGAGGCGTTTACACACAGGAGCTTTTACACAGAAGAGCGTTCACACAGAGACACGTTACACAGGAAAGCTTTTACACAGAAAAGCCTTTACACAGAGCAGCTTTCGCACTTCGAACCTCATTTCGTGTGAAAGGGTTGCATCTGAGATTTCAAAATCGCAATTTTACCCCAATTATAGCACTTCGACCCTCATTTTGTGCGAAAAGGTTGCATCTGACTGAGATTTCAAAATCGCAATTTTGCCCCAATTTTTGCACTTCGACCCTCATTTTGTGCGAAAGGATTGCATCTGAGATTTCGAAATCCCAATTTTTACCTAATTTTTTTGCAATCCGACCTTCATTTTGTGTGAAACGGTTGCATGTTCGCAGTCGAAATACGCATTTCACCACACGTTTGACACATGTTTGTGCGTTCGACACGCACGATCCCCGCAGAGGGTTCCGGGACCCAGCCGGGACCAAGTCAAGATTTCAAAATCGCAATTTTCCCTCAGTTTTTACACTTCGACCGTCAATGCATGCGAAAGGGTTGCGCTTCGCATCGCAAAATTCGCATTTCACCACACGCTCGCCGCGCGTCCAACACGCACTATCATGTAAACAGCAAAAATTCGCATTTCACCACACGTTTGTGCGTCCTACGCGCACGAAGTGCGGGAAGGATTGCGTTTCGCAATCCCGCATTTGGCTGCCCCGCCGCCTTAAGAGAGAATGTAGAAGAACCTGACAAGTAGGAGTTTTTGGTAGGAGTTTTACTCCTGAGTATTAACTCCTGCGTATTAACTCCTGCGTATTAACTCCTGCGTGTTAACTCCTGCGTAATAACTCCTGTGTAACAAGTAGGAGTTTTTGGTAGGAGCTTTTCTCCTGAGTATTAATTCCTGCGCATTATTAACTCCTGCGTATTAACTCCTGCGTGTTAACTCCTGCGTAAAAACTCCTGTGTAACAACTCTTTTAGCTCCCGCGTATTAACTACTCCATAAAAACTCCTGTGCAACAACTCCTGTCTAACAACTCTTGATGTAGATGATGTACATGATTTGTATGTGATGTACATGATTTGTATGAGATGTATGTGATGTACATGATTTGTATGAGATGTATGTGGGGCAAATGAGATGATGTTGGTGATGGGATGATGTTTATGATGTAGATGATGTAGATGATGTAGAGGATGTATATGATTTGGATGAGATGTATGTGATGTAGGGTGCAGTTGATGTAGATGATGTGGGAGATGTAAAGAAAGTAGGAGATGTGATGTAGATGAAATTGGTAGCTGGTCTTTGGGAAGAACCTTTCGCAGGAGCTTTCGGGAAAAAGTGTTGTCTTGCCCCTGAATATTGATGCAAACACAGCATAGTGACGGTCCAGGGTTCTCTTCCACATCCTCATGAGCTGTCAAATCTCCTTGCCATTCGCTTTTGCGCTTAGTGGGGAGCTGCTTGTTGTTGGCGCATGCAGCATTGAGGGGGCCCTGCGCTCAGCTGGAGAGAGACGCCATGCAGCTGCCATCTTTGCCTTCCATTTATTGCTCAAGGTTTGCAAAAAAGTGCGCTTCTTCTTGCCACGCAAAAGCCCCTCCCGCATGTCTCTGCTGCACTGCTGAGGTACGGAGCGGTCATCGTGAGAGATGCGCAACTGCCAAGGATCTCCAATGCCTGGTGCAAGTTGCACAAGCAAACGTTGCTCGCTTGTCAGAGTCACTGCCGATTTTCATCAATTTGCGCACGGACTTCTCTTGAATCTTGGTCATGCCAGCCAACCCTTTTTGGCTCATGTTGCGCCCCCACGCCAGTGAGTGAGCCCTGGCACCCTTCAGTTCTGGTTTGGAAAAGCCAACGCGGATCCCGCAACCACTGTTCCTCTCCCTCATGCCATGGCAGGTAAAACTCCCGCACAAAAACCGCACTCCCAACCCACATATTTAACTTTACTCTTGTCCAAGACTTGGATTGGAACATAAGTTTTGCAGATTTGGTGAAAAGAAGACCGAGGTTCATGCCGATGTCTGTTGTAAATGTGATTCCTCCTTTTGGACGAGAGCTGAAGCTTGGAAGAAGCTTGCAAAACTGTTTCGCATTTGCCACCTTTCCAAGTATGCAAATCCTCCTTGGAGCACTGGGATATTTCGTGGCCATGTGATCTGCCCTGCTTAGCTCGCAGGGTCTTCACAGAGGCAAAATCTGATAGCCGACAAGACTGGCTTGGTGCGCTCGGAGCTGAGCGGAGCCGCTTGGACGTGCCCACACCACTCGCAAAGTCGGACAGCTTGAGGCTCGCAACTAAAGAAGGCACACCACCACGGAAAGCCTGAGAATTGTCCTTGGCCAACGCTTGCGTCTTTGCTCCAACAAATATTCATCAAATCCGTCTATGTCTTGGCAATGGTCCTTCCCATATTGGAGAACGACCAGTGGGCCCTCCCCTTTATAGAAAAAGGCACGCTCATTGTCGCAAATCCAAACCTCCTTTTCAAAGAACTAGCCGGCACTTGCACCTCGACAGCGCCACCCCAACTGCCAAGTTTGCCTCGCTGATCAATGTAGTCTTCAAACGACATCTTAGTGGGCTTACCTTTGTCATCAATGTGCAACCATCTCGGCTCATAGGTCTCCTTCTTTTGGCGCAAAGTGGCCCCTGTGTGTGCCTTCCAGTTGTCTGTGGGATCTACTCTTTCCTTCCAGGTTAGCCAAGGCTTGAGCTACTGCAATAAAGTCACCTTGTCCAGCATTTTTGATAACATTGCCACCATGAAAAAAGCCTGAACTGACCTGGCCAACACTGGCGGCAGAGGCCGCTTTGCTGACACTGGCAGCTTCACAAGGCTTCGGCTTCTTCCAAGGTTCTCCCTTCCATTCCGCTTAGGCATGGATTCGTTGCCCTCCTCTTTCTGCTCGGCTCCCCCACCCCCTCCTGGCTTAGTCCCGGCTTCTGGGATTTTGCCACGGCTTCTTAGGGACAGCTTCACTTCGGACTATGCCAGAAGTGAACACGCCTGGACCAAGACCTTGCCAGGGGCCAAGCACGAAAGAACCGCTTTCCAAGCGAAGCACATTCAGCACAAGCCCAGGCCGGGCTCCTTCAACCAATAAGCATCGAAAATCCAGTGCATAAGTGATGACCCAGCGATGTGTGATGTCCTTTGTGTTGTCTACTGCTTGAACTATTGCAAGAAACGCGATATCCGGGGCAAAAGCAGCTTGAGAAAAGTTGAAAAGTTTACGGAATGCTGGGTTTTCTGTGGTTTCAGGATGTAAGAGTCTCATTTCACACTGTGATTTTTTCGAGGCACAGCGGCCAAAGTCGAACAAAAGAAAACAGAAGCTAAGAAGAAAAGGCAAGATTTGCTAGAGATGATATACAAAAGCGACCTTGGGACTGGTGGTCTGCTTGTTTGCCAAACAATGAGATGAAGACTGATCAAAAAAGACAAATAAAGATGAAAACTAAATGAGAAACCTTTGCCAATGGAAAGGCCTCCCAAACAATCATAAACAAGTGACTCTGACAATAAGGAGTATAAGAGTATAAGTGTACCTCACAATGGTCCGCATTACCACACGCCATTCCGTTTTGTTCTTGCTTGCCGATAAATACTGTCCCAAACAGAGATGTAGACTTTAGAAACCCTTTCTACTGAGTGGCATTGGTCATATTCTTGTCTTTACTATTGGCGTGTTCATTGGAGGCAAAGGCTTGGAACAGATTCAGATTTGAACAGATATTGGCATTCAGGTCTGAAATTGACTTGTAGACATGCTTGGACTTGCAACTTGCAAGATGCACATTCTCACTTGAAGATATGCTTGAGACAATGACCGAAATACAACATAATCCAATTTTCTACAGTGGAAAAACGCAAGTAAGGCGCATCACAAACAAAAATTGTGTGGAAAAGTATGAAACATCTTGTCTGGCTTTCCAGATCTGATCAAGGGTCATGCTCGCACCTTCACAACCCCAAGACCCCAAACTTGTCCCCCAATACTAAGCTCAACTCACATCATTGCCCTGTTCATAAGCACCTCCTTGGCCAATGTGAATGCAGATTGCCTCACGCATGGCTTCGAGTAGGAAAGCTGTGGAAAAGTGACGGAAGCACACCGTGTGATGTGGGAGCCTCAGGCACAAATCCTTGAGGCAAAACCGGCAGCGGTCACAGCAGCAATGGTATTCATGCTGTCGGAAGAAGAAAAAACCAGAAGCGAGACATCTTTTGATATCAGCAAAGTCAGACTAATGTCAACCAGGGATTCGATAGAATCGGAAGTGTTGATTGAAAACCCCAGCTAGCACAACTAATACCCCCGCAGAAAACCTTATCTTTATATCCGCTCATTTTGTGGGGCCCTTACTGGGGACTAATTATGACCAGGGATCATTTAATGATGGTAATCCCCATAAAAAGAAACTATATCGTAGATCCCAATGTTTCCCTATCGACCAGTTTGAATTGGGTCACTGCGCACCTTTTACATGGCGCACAAATCAATGGATTGGTTGTAAGATTGAAACCAAAAACCAGAAACCCCCCCTTGTATTGAACACCTGCAGAAACCATGCTTTACTAGGGGATTTACACATATTTGGGACCATTAACCATGGGGTCTTTAGAATAAGAAGCAGTGGATTAATTTTCCCCAAAATAGAATGGTTTCCTTTGAGCGTTCCCCCCTCAAGCGACCGAAATTTAGGCTCTCGGACGTTTCCCTTGAACCCACGGTACCAAGGTGTCATTGCAACTGGCGCTTCCCTGGCGCGGCAACAACGATAGGAAATTGCTGGGTTCACCGGCTCGAAAAAACAGGACTTGACCAGCGAGATGTCCGGATGTTTCCAGATTTTACTCATAAGAATTGTAGATTCAATTGGGGATTGGTCAAAATTAAAGATTTTGGGGGACCACAGATTTTAGTGTATTTTTAGTATTAACCATCCAATTATTGGGGTACCCAATTTTGACCCATACCCAATTGGATGTGTCGCGACTTCAGCCATACTGAATCTCATCTACGCTGCAATGATCTCATGGGCCAACGCAACCGAACTTGATACACATGGGGCATCAGCCTGCTTCATGGGGATGGGTCAAACTCTTGAAGGTCATAGCTTTTAGTAGTAAACGGGAATGGATCAATATTCAAGGCCAGGGTGCAGGGGGTCCACAGATTCTCTTCATGGGTAATATGAACCATGCAATTTTGGTGGTATCTAATTTTGACCCATACCCAACTATTGGGGAAGGGGCTGCTGCTGAGGTTCAATATCTGGGTACTTCGATGCTTGCAGTACAGGTTCTGGTTTGGTCCAAGAAAATTGTGGGTTCTGAGGTCAACCCATGGCGCGACCAAGGGTGAAGTGTCCCTCCTTCAATGCAAAATTCCCAGCGTTCGTTGCCTTGGATTCTTTTCACCACTGTATGGAATGTATGGGATATATAGATACTCCAATTTAATGATGTAAGGCTATATAACATATATGTATATATATATATAAAGTGCTAGATATTTCCCAAATGAATGAAATTCGAAATCTCCCGTTTGTAGATGCCCATCCAGTGCACCCACGCAGCATCAAGCGGAGATTGGCGATCAAGTCGCGCCTTGGGCCCAAAGATGGGACAGTGTTCGAAACCAGGGATCTGGGTAAAAGGAAACTTGGGGATACATACAGTGTATATATATATATAGAGTTGTACATGCGTGCGTAGTTGTACATGTGTACATAGTAATGCATGTGTACATACATACATACATACATACATACATACATACATACATACATACATACATACATACATACATACATACATACAATACATACATACAATACATACATACATACATACATACATACATACATACATACATACATACATACATACATACATACATACATACATACATACATACATACATNATACATTACATTACATTACATTACATTACATTACATTACATTACATTACATTACATTACATTACATTACATTACATTACATACATACATACATACATACCATTACATACCATTACATTACATTACATTACATTACATTACATTACATTACATTACATTACATTACATTACATTACATTACATTACATTACATNACATACCATTACATACCATTACATTACATTACATTACATTACATTACATTACATTACATTACATTACATTACATTACATTACATTACATTACATTACATACATACACACATACATACATTCATTACATACATTCATTACATACATACATACATTCATTACATACATACATACATTCATTACATACATACATACATACATTCATTACATACATACATACATTCATTACATACATACATACATACATACATACATACACACATACATACATTCATTACATACATTCATTACATACATACATCCATTCATTACATACATACATACATACATTCATTACACACATACATACATACATACATACATACATACATTCATTACATACATACATACATACATACATACATACATACATACATCCATGCATGCATGCATGCATGCATGCATGCATGCATGCATGCATACATACATACATACATACATTACATACATACATACATACATACATACATACATACATACATACATTAATTACATACATACATACATTAATTACATACATTCATTACATACATTCATTACATACATACATACATTCATTACATACATACATACATTCATTACATACATACATACATTCATTACATACATACATACATTAATTACATACATACATACATACATACATACATACATACATTCATTACATACATTACATACATACATACATACATACATACATACATACATACATACATACATACTTACATACATACATACATACATACATTCATACATACATACATACAGACAGACATACATACATACATACATATATATATATACATATATATATACATATATATATATATACATACGTAATTATAAATATACGGATATACATGTGTATATATATATATATATTAAATATATATATATATAGGTATCTAAAGTATGCATATATGTGTATACATACTAGAGAGAGAGAGAGGCAAATAAAAAGTCTACCTTTGTATGTATCATATTATCAGCGCACACACAATACACGGTGGTGCTGGTGTGGATTTGCTTAGAAGGTGTTGAATATGATTGGTCATTTCTGAGGGCTCTCGCGGGTTGTAGTTCGGAATACTGGACGACCAGCCGGTGCCAATACCTGGCCAATCCAAAAGTACCAGCGGTGGTACCCCAAAGTGGCTGGTTTAGAATGGAAAATCCTAGGGGCACAAAAATTTCAGGAAACCTTCAATTTCACCCGGCAATGGAAAGTCGTCACACCAGTTGATGATGTTTCCTATCGCAAATGTTCTTTCATCTTTCCAGCTTGAAATTACGAGATGGTGTCGTGGTCCCCTCTGGGAATCTAATCCGGTCCCTCGATCAATTTCCAAGCACGGATGGAACCTCACAGCTGGGGTTATGACTGGGAAGCTGGGGTTGTCCGAATGGGTTAAATTGGGTTTAAAGTAATGGAGTTACTCTCCAGCAAATAAACATAGATATAGAAAATCCACCACTTGTACATTATTTTCCTTGCTTGCCCAATTCTTCTTGTGTGTTCGCTGGGGGGGGTATTTCCCAAAATCGCCAAGGGACAAGAAGGTTGGGTGGAGTCAATCCTAATCTTTTTGTCGTGACTCTATAGATTCCAAAAATCAAAATGAACATGCCAAAATTGACAAAAGTCAATGAAGTTCCTTCCACTCGCATTCTCCATATGTCACCATCGGAAATACCAAACCGTCTCCATCCGACCACGAGTCATCGCGGATTGCTGCGCACCATCTGCGCCATTCACCAGGACCATAGGGATGATCGGACAGAAGAAACCTCTGCAGTCTCTGCAGGACACTGCAACGGTTGAGGATGCCTCTAATTGCTTCCTTTGGACTGAATGGTTTGGTATTCCCATGAAGTAGTAGATACATAGAGGTACCTATATCCGTATATGTGTGTATCTATATATATATGCTATCTTATAGAAGTACATATGTGCATACACACACATACAATCACATACAAAGCAGTTCATAGCTCGCATATAGAAAGATATGCATTTATACATACAGTTTGCGCGCATGGCCATGGGACATTATCAAGGTACCCCAAACTTGGAATGGTCCAGACCCAATGTTCAGACCCAACGTCCTTGCAATTTGTGTTTTTAATAACTTGGACATCTCAGATGGAGTCCAACGATTGTGTACCCAACAAAAATTGTTGATCACTGTATAGTAACCCCAAGAAAGATAGAAAAGTGTTTCGAGGATGGTATTAGGTGATGTTTTCTCGATGATTTCCAGATTTAATCTGTTTAATCTGTTTGGGGGTTGCTATACACCATCATTTTCCCTATGCCAACTACTCTCTCTTTTATCCCAGTAAGATTCCCACCACCACTTCAACCCCTTGGACCCCGGCGAGGTTCGATCTGATGCCCTTCCTCAAAGAGATGCCTGGAGCAGCTCCAGCGACCAGACATTCAGAGAGATTGTGGTCATGTGGTTTTCAAAAAGTTGAAAACTCCCGTTCATCACTCATCACCATGATTTTCCCATTGAAACCACCATCAAAAAAAAACTCCACCGTTTGCCACTTTGGGGCCCACGTTTGGGACGTCTTGGGGGCCGCACTCCAGTACTGCATCGTCCTCTTCCGGAAAGATGCAGCGCGTCACCTGGTGCTCAAGTTTAACATACAAGTTCTTGGTCATGTTTTTCAGGGAAAATCCAATGGTTCATGCTTGTTTTCGTACATCGTTGGATAGGTAACCTGTCTTTCCATCCCTACGGAAAAATGTTCGGTGACCTGCCCAATGTTGGACTTATGTTTCGGGCGAATCAAAAAGAACACCACTGAACTAGTTAATATCCTGTGGATTCATACCACGTATTAACCATCTTGATCCATCTTGGTTTTGGGATGTTTTGGGTAACCCCAAACTTTATGCTGTATCATCATGGTTCCAAATTGTTCCATAGAAAATTGCCAGCTACGTCCAGCCCATTTGCATCGCTCCAGCCTTTGAGAGGCACGTGAAGATGTATCGGGACGCCGCGTGGTCCTGGCGGACATGACCGATCGGTTGATGGGGATATGATGGGGGATTTAATGGGATTATATCATGGGATATATATATATATATATATATCATATATATATTTTTGTATATGTATATGTACTAATACAACTACCAGGTTGAACTACCAGTACCCTCAACTTGATTTAATGAAGATCATCCCAGTTAGTGGTTACAAGCCAAGATAAGCTAAACATATCTGCAAACCATAGGTGACTGACGGCAACTGATCGGATTTAATGACGGTCAACGAACAGCATTTAGTTCGATGATTTACCAGGTTGAAATGGCCACGAAAAGAGAGAACTCGCCATGGGTATGAACCACTAAGTGGGATGATCCTCGGGTTTTCTTAACCATCAGGCAGACTTGCCGCCACCCCAACTATACATCATCTCAACAAACCTGAGGCCAAAGACAAGCAGATTCAGATTTTCAGGGTTTCAGGGGTTGGTAAATGTTGAGAACTGTGCATAAATTTCAACACCACCATTGTGGATGACTGGTGGAGATGATAAGACCCCATTCCATCCAATGCTTCATCATGTTCTCTCTCATGTACTGACTACCAGTTGGGGGTATATTCCCATTTTCATCCAACAATCATATCAAGTTGGTGAGTTCCAGTATCCCATGTAATGTCCCCCATACATCCCCATTAAATCATCATAAATCTCCGCTAAATCCCCATGATTATCCAAACTATCCCCCCAGGGGACACCACGTGACATCCCCATTGGTGTTGGCTGCGACCCCACTGGGGCCGGCACCTTCCCCCCTTGCAGGCGCGAGCCAAATTGCCCGCGAGGTTCGAAGAGGTTGACCTTGGCTCCAAGTAACTCGCCACGGTCTAAACATGTATGGTTTATGTGAAAATATACTTTTATATAAAGATGTAGATAAAAGTGTAATATATATATATATATATACATACAGATATGGATATATATATATATATGTGATATAAGATATATATATATATACTACACCACATGTTGAAGTCTTTTTCCTGTGTTTATACATAGATACAAACCTTTATACGCACACATATATCATATCTATAATGTATGTATATTATGTATATAATATATATATATATATATACATGTGTGACATACATACATATTCACCCAGATCGGGCTGCATCAATACCTGTGATGCCATATTTTGGTTGGCTGAACGCCCAGCTATGCTTTCTCTCTCATCAACCAGCGTGGTCTAGGTGATCTTCACCAAGATTAGGGATGGTCCAAAGCTATCAATCTCTCAAATCGATGGCTTCATGACGGTTCCCAAGTTTTTGATCACCAAAATTTCGAACTCCTGGTCCTGGACTTTAGCGATTTTACTTGACCCATTCCCCCGTAAATAATCCCGTGGCGTAGCCCGCATCAGGAAACTGCACCGCTCAACGAAGTTGGGCTCCGCGCATTGTTGCTTCCGACAAAGTCTTGGGCCATGCCGATGATGGTGCCCTGATGTTCTCAGCAGATACCACCGGAAACGGGGAAGTTGATCGGAGTCTGAACAGATTCAATCAACATGCGGAAATCATGAGATGTGGTTTCCAGCAAAAGTGTGATTTTCAGCAACAAAAATGTCTGAAGTGACCAGCAAAAGACTTACAGAACCCAATAAACCAACAAAAATAAGGAAATCGACACACAAACATGGGGCTTTGAGCAACGATCATCAGGAAATCTGACTAATAATGGTGGTGACTGATAGGCTGTATAATTTCCAGATACTATTACTACAATTCATGTTGCATTCGGACCCTCGCTCACGGATAAGAGATCAGCTGGTGTTTTTTTCGGACCGGGTAGTTAATATTGAAAAAACAGTGGATCTTTGAAGAAACAGCTGATAAAACATGATAAAACAATAGGCAATGTCAATTAACGGATCTTTTCTAATACATTGTGATTCCTTTCAAACAAAAGGATTCGAAAAAGGATGTTCCTATCAGAATTTCCCATAATTTTCTATGTTTCCATTGATGGCTTAGTCGTTCAAATCAATGGATTGAAAGGAAACATTACAGGAGGCCAGGCCATGGCCTGCAGGGATGCTTCGCCATGATGATAGGCACTTTGCTCGGCCACATATCCTGCGGGGATATCGCCTTTAAGAGATGGGGATTCAATATGATTCAATGTGGTTCAATGGGATATATAATGGGATAGTTCATGGGATATTAGAACACCAGCTTGGTGTGTATGAAAATGGAGTTCCCCCCAAACATTGCTTTTTGAAAGCTATACATCAAACTTGGGTGCCCTAGGACTTGAATGGTGTCTAGTGCTCCCTATTTAGAGGGCCAAAACCTGTGGCTTCGCCAAAACCACCGTTCACCCGTCAATTCCAAACCCCCTCCATTGAGCCGATTCTTCAATGTAGTATTGAAGAATGGCAACTCCAAGACACCTAAAACCATCATGTTCCCTACAAAACAAACTGCCTACAGGGCGAAAATCTCCCATTTTGTGGACCCAGTGACCCAGCCTGAGAACTGCGCTACTTTGATCTCGCTGTTCAGCTTCTTTTTGAAAGCTCCAAACAACACCTCTGCCAAGGCCCATGGTCCCATGTGGACTCCTCAAGAATTGCCGTGGTCAAGTTGTGGGGCTTCTAACCCCATAGACCATAGATTTATATATATATATATGTATACATATATATATATATATATATTCTATAAGCATAGATACATCTACCATAAACTCTAAACCCTAGTTAACCTAGTTATAACCCAACGTAGCTAACATTAGCTAACTATGTAACTGCGTGACGCACCAGCTGACACCTGAAATTCCTCGGGTTGCCCGCTCCGTGAAGCGGATAAAATCCCACTTGGGTGATCCCAAAACTTAAATGCTACTTCGATTCTTGGCACTCGGAAGTGACTTACAGCCCTCGATGCCCTCCATAGTATGTGTGTATATGATAATATGTACAAGAGATTTATAGGTGAGACAGATAAAACTATAAATGACGACTAACTAAACATACAAGTACTACAGTGACATGTACAAATGAATATAGGGTGTATGTATATATATATACTGTTTATATACTATATGTCTAGATTGTACTGGTCATAATAACCAAAATTTGGGCAAAGCCCTAGTAGCTAGTACCTTCAGGTGGATTTCACTGCATGGAGTCAAGCGGCCTTTCGCTGACCCGGCTTAAATCCATCCACCATGCAAGGCCTTGGTCGTCAAACATGGAACTGATGACCGGAAGGTAACCATCCAGTGCTTTGATCAGTTCATGTTCCCCACAGAAAATAGCAATGTCTTGATAAAGTCATAGATAGAGACAAGCCAAACTGTGCCTGGCCTGGTTGTAGGGATGATATTCAAAACTCTGTATCCCCATCCAAGGAATCCAAGTCACACCGCTCGCTCCACATCGTACTTGGCAAAGAGCACCAACTCCTTCGACGGTTTTCGGTTTGAGGATCAGAACACCTAAACCATACGAAAATTCATTGGTTTGAAGTAAGTTCTACAAGAACCCCTTGTGAAAAAACCATGGAAATCAGAGGCCTTTAATCCAATTCTGGGACATAGGCATTTATCAAGACCTGCCACATTTACTTAGTATATACACCAACTGACCAATGTCGGGCACTGCTGCACTGTGGATGGATTGACATCTGTGGCCTGTGGCGGTTATTACAAGAGCTCGAGCCCCTGCGAGTGGTACCTAGACAATCACCCACAATATGTATATATGTATGTATATATATATATATATCGATAATCTTAGATGCCCGACAAGACAAAAATTGCCCTTTAGCAGGATATCAATAACTCCATCAAAATGCCTAAAACCTTGCCCATGAAAGCCTGCCAGTCACTACAGTTTACCCAGCATATCAAACCCAAACTAGCTTTTGGTGTGCACAGTGATTGTAGCTCCTAAGCTCCCCAAGGTTTTCACTGACCATTCAACGCGGCAACCGCCCTTTTTCCAACTTTTCACCGNAATGCATTTAATGCTATTGCCCGATGAAGAACGGGATGTGTTGCGTAAAGCGGTTTTCACCGTGAGATATGTATGGGCCAGCGACTGAAAAGAAAAAACCAATTCTACGACCTGAGAACTTACAACAAAGTTTGAGTGATGTTGACTGCTTTGTTCTCACATCGGTGATATGACCCATGTCGACGCTGCAGCCGCAGACCTGCCAGGGCCAAAGAAGGGTGAGGTCTTTCCATTGGTTGAGGGCCGTGGGCGGAAACAGGTGAACCATGGTTCCTTTTTAGAACCCGAGTGACGGTGGGTACGCACGTTACAAAGGAAATAGAAATTCGTCCAGAATTCTTACACTCCACAAAGCGCAACTGCTGCTATGTTGCCTTATATCTGTGATGGTTTTGAGGAGCTTTATAGTGGCCGGCAAGTATAAGCAGCTGCGTGCCTGTGGTGGAACAGGTTAGACTTTTGCCGAACATCATCCCAAACCAGTTCGGAAATTCCATGAGTATAGTGTAATTATCAGATGCCTTCAGACGCAAAATGTTTCTCTTAAAAACTTCAAATGTCAAAATGCAGATCCCATGGACAACACTTNATGCCTGGCCTTTTACCACTCGGACCAGTGATCTGCGAGGGCTCTACATAGGGGGCGAGGATAGAAAGCGGTCTTGGCAGTGTCACCTCCTTGCACAACGACGTGATGATGGTTTTTCGGACATGCTTGGCCAATCGCGTTTCCAAGCTCAGGATCCGTGGTCAGCACTGTCCAACCTGGAAGCAGACTGAAAANTGCTTGGCCAATCGCGTTTCCAAGCTCAGGATCCGTGGTCAGCACTGTCCAACCTGGAAGCAGACTGAAAAAAAATACGGGCACAAATTTGATTCCACATACAGGCCCTGCATGTAAGAAACACACACAGAGGTCATCACCCCGCGAGTATGCAAAACCGTCGACTGCGTTTGGTTCTGAGGCGCATGAAACTTCGAAGCTGTGTTGATACCTATAAGTGGGTATGTTGGCCTCTAGAAGCCAGCTATCCAGTCTGACAATTGTTTTTGATTTGGTTCTTTGTTTCTGCGCGCTGGAAGCTTTGCTTGCAGGCGACTTTTTTTATTTGGCGCAGCCGAAACTACATAGGTTGGATACACNGGTTCTTTGTTTCTGCGCGCTGGAAGCTTTGCTTGCAGGCGACTTTTTTTATTTGGCGCAGCCGAAACTACATAGGTTGGATACACGATCGCTACTTTTCGGTAAAAGTATTTTATTTTTTGCGAGTGATCCCCACTGTGGCACCAACAAATTCTTAAACATATTCTGCTA
The DNA here is from genome assembly GCA_003297045.1 of Symbiodinium sp. clade C Y103. Lineage (NCBI taxonomy): Eukaryota > Dinophyceae > Suessiales > Symbiodiniaceae > Cladocopium > Cladocopium sp. clade C. The sequence continues at coordinate 58,157 of BGPT01000424.1, forward strand.
TACTACCTGACATTCTAAANCTACTTTTCGGTAAAAGTATTTTATTTTTTGCGAGTGATCCCCACTGTGGCACCAACAAATTCTTAAACATATTCTGCTATACTACCTGACATTCTAAAAAAAATAAATAAACAAATAAACAAATATTATTTACATATATTTACATATATATATATTCCAATATGGGATCTCCTCTAATTTTTTTCCGGATTCGGACGAAAACACCTTCACTGCGTATTTGCAGGACCCCACCTTTAAAGTTCAATTGTCCCAACACACCTCAATATGAGTGAAAAAAGGTGTGAGTGATTGATTTGCACCAAAATCTCGCAATCGTAGCTAGCGCGCGGCTCTGCATGGTTCCCTTTCTTTGGTCTACAACGCAGACTTCGTGGCCCATATCCCAGCTGGGGTTGCCAGCTGAAAGCAAACAGTGCTCTTGCATGCTCTTGCGTTTTCAAGTACGGTGAGTTGACCAACGGGCATTCTTGGGGCAATTACCTAGCG
>BGPT01000424.1:60277-80837 GCA_003297045.1 Symbiodinium sp. clade C Y103
TTACTTTTCAACTGGTTTTCCAAACTCCATGCATCCAGTCATCCGGTAGAGTATCCCACCCCAGCCACACCTCCCGAAGGAAAGCCCTCAGCATGCTGAGGGAACAGCGCCAGCCAGCCAAGGTGGAAGCAATGGAACTGAGGGACACCTGGGCGATTCTGGTACGGTGTATTGCGGATCACATGTGCNAGCATGCTGAGGGAACAGCGCCAGCCAGCCAAGGTGGAAGCAATGGAACTGAGGGACACCTGGGCGATTCTGGTACGGTGTATTGCGGATCACATGTGCGCATCAAACATATATCATAAATCTGTATATACACATATATGTATATACACACATATACATGTGAATATATATATATATATACATATGTGTATATAAATAAAGATATTATATTGTGCATACTCACATATATATAATTACACCTCTTACAGTGTATATTTACATGTGTATAAATATATATATATATATATATACGTACAACTGACACATGTTTAAATATCCATGACGTCAATGTATGAATATTTGCATATATCATATAGATATATCATGATCTATCTATCCACCCATCATTCCATCTGCCTCAAATGTGTACTGACAAATGAGCCCGTGGGCATGTGNTCATGATCTATCTATCCACCCATCATTCCATCTGCCTCAAATGTGTACTGACAAATGAGCCCGTGGGCATGTGGCCTCGCAGGCTTGGAGAGGCATGTTGGATTGCGACAAGGAATGGAAGCAGCATTCCGGCATGCCAGCACCAGCATCTGCCCTTACAGGCACCTAAAACAATAAAATGAAACATCAATCAACTTCAGTGTCCGCGAATATTTAGCCACATTCTGCTGCTGATTGACCTTCAGCTATAGCAATCCCATCAAAATCATCAAAAAAGAGAAACATATTGACATATATATATATATGTGTGTGAAAGTAGGCTTTCATGTTTCCATCTGGCTGGGAAACTGCATGGGATTGAAATGCATACCTTCAGATATCCACCGCCCCTACCGCCCTGATGTTTTGTCCCTGATTCCACCTCCGGCCCTCTGGCAAGCACGAATCGACCTTAAAGCTTTGAACACAACATCGCTCAATGAACAGACGCAGGCACAACGATAGCGTATGCAGAAGCAGGAAGAGAAGGGGAAGGAAGAGAAAAACCTTAAAAGATAAAAAAGGAGGAGCGGGCGAGTGGCACAAATCTAGAAGCCTGNGATAGCGTATGCAGAAGCAGGAAGAGAAGGGGAAGGAAGAGAAAAACCTTAAAAGATAAAAAAGGAGGAGCGGGCGAGTGGCACAAATCTAGAAGCCTGACCCTCTCAAGCAGGGAAGAAAAGACTCCGCAGCACAGCTGGAAAAGTAAAGCAAATTCCTACCGGCCAGGACACAGTCCACTCGTTTCATGGGAAAAGANCAGCACAGCTGGAAAAGTAAAGCAAATTCCTACCGGCCAGGACACAGTCCACTCGTTTCATGGGAAAAGATCAAAATGATTGCCTGCGAACAAATTCGGAGGAAGGAGGTCTGCAAGACCAGGCCGTTGTGAATTCAAATCTGGATCCAAATTCGGAGGGGCATCCGTGAATTCGAACCATCTGGTTGTAGATGTAGCACAAACCTGTACTTCTGAATTCAGAGACCACCTTGTGAATTCAAATCTAGTTTTGAAATCGCAGGGGCCTGGTCAAAACAAGCAGGTCCANAGATGTAGCACAAACCTGTACTTCTGAATTCAGAGACCACCTTGTGAATTCAAATCTAGTTTTGAAATCGCAGGGGCCTGGTCAAAACAAGCAGGTCCATCTGAATTGAAGCTTGATTTTTCCTGCAAAATTCTCTTCCTCTTCAACTTCCATTGGCTTAATCAAAACGGATCTAAACCAACAAGCTTCTGTGAATTGGAATTTGGAAGTCAATGTTCCCTCGACTTCATGTAGCGCATACCCAACTTTTGAANGGCTTAATCAAAACGGATCTAAACCAACAAGCTTCTGTGAATTGGAATTTGGAAGTCAATGTTCCCTCGACTTCATGTAGCGCATACCCAACTTTTGAATTTGGTTTAATATATGTTAAACATGCTTCATCAGTTTCATGAGGACCTATGCTTGCGGGAGGTTTCCCTTTCTGTTAGTGAATCGTGAAAAACGATTGCCGCGACTGCCAGAGGCCCGGGCATGAAGCACGAAGTCTCCGTTTCACACCTCCCGGCACACAAAAAAAAACAAAAGAGGCAGACCTATAGATGTTTTGAATGCGTAAACTTTAGGAATGGACCTCCAGGGGTCACCGCACCAAATGATTTTATGCTCGCCCCTAAAACAATATCTTTCTATCTGGTTTGGCATCAATATATGGGTGTGTGTCTGTGCATGCATACGAGAAAAGAGAACAGAAATAGAGATAGAGAGAGGGAGAGAGAGAGAGAGAGAGAGGGAGAGAGAGGGGGACAGACTGNATGCATACGAGAAAAGAGAACAGAAATAGAGATAGAGAGAGGGAGAGAGAGAGAGAGAGAGAGGGAGAGAGAGGGGGACAGACTGAGAGACAGATAGACTGATAGACAGACAGACAGACAGACAGACAGACAGACAGACAGACAGACAGACAGAGGGAGAGGGAGAGAGAGAGAGAGAGAAAGAGAGAGAGAGAGAGAGAGAGAACAAAAGAGAGAAAGAGAGACAAAGAAAGACAGAGAGAGAAAGAGAGAGAAAGAGAGAGAGGCAGAGAGAGAGAGGGAGAGAGGAAGAGAGAGAGAGCGAGAGAGACAGAGGGAGAGGGAGAGAGAGAGAGAGAGAAAGAAAGAGAGAGAGAGAGAGAGCAAGAGAGAGAGAGAGAGAGAAAGAAAAAAAGAGAGAGAGAGAGAGCTATATGTATGTATATGCATCGATTCAAGCATGTTTGTATTACTGCAATATATTATATATATAATATACATATATGTAAAAATGGAAATTTTTACGTGTATATATTTTATTTATCCATTTTTTTCGTCGGTAAATTCAAGCCACGAAGCCGAAATTACGTTTAAACGGATCTGTTTTCACAGCATTGCATCTTTCCTTCCTTCGTCGCCACACAGAAAATCATGAACAAACTGAAACTCCATTTTGACCCAATTTCCATGAGACAGATATCTTCACCTCCATAGACCCCAATGCCATGAGCCTTCGTGGAGGCCAAGGTTTGGCAAACCTTGGCATGTGTGCAGGTAACAGGGTTCAAGAAGCTTGGAAACCTGGAGGAACATTGCAAACATTGAAGTGCCCTTATAGACAACAAAATCACTCTCAAAATTCAAGAGAAACGAACACCCAAGAGGTCAGGAGCCACCTTAGAAGCTTCTGGCTTCGTATGATTGTACAAGGAAACGTTTGGTCGATCTCACTGAAACAAATGGGAAACCATATCTAAATGCGTTTCCACAGCGCCAGAAAACGCACGCACGTGCACAAAAAGCATATATTTGAATACGAAAGCAATCAGGGCCATTGGCAAATCAAATGCGTTTACAGCCGCCGCCAAAACGCACGAACAAAGCAAATGCACAGCAAGCGGCACTCCTGTGAAAACTCTCGCGGGTTGCTATTATACAAGATGGTAAAGGACCACCTTCACCAGGGAAACCCGAATCTAAATGCACACGCGCACAAAAAGCATATATTTGAATACTAAAGCAATCAGGGCCATTGGCAAAGCAAATGCGTTTACAGCCGCCGCCAAAACGCACGAACAAAGCAAATGCACAGCGACGCTGATTCAAAAACGTTGANCCATTGGCAAAGCAAATGCGTTTACAGCCGCCGCCAAAACGCACGAACAAAGCAAATGCACAGCGACGCTGATTCAAAAACGTTGAAGACTCAATATAGGGGGTTGGGTGTTACGAGGCAGATGAAGGGGCTGCGTGATTGCTTGTACCAAGAAATGCTGCCTCGGTCTACATGAAACAAATGGGAAAGCGTATCTCAATGCGTTTCCACAGCGCGAGAAAACGCACACATACGCACAAAAAGCATATATTTGAATACTAAATCGAATCAAGGCCATTGGCAGAGCAAATGCGTTTACAGCCGCCGCCAAAACGCACGAACACAGCAAACACGCAGTGACGCTGATGTGAAAACGTTCAAGGCTCAAAGTAGAGGGTTGGGTGTTACGAGGCAGGTGAAGGGGCCGCGTGATTGCTTGCTGTGTCCGCCCAAGTGAAAACATGTGGGAAACCATATCCAAATGCGTTTCCACAGCGTGAGAAAACGCACACACCCGCACAAAGACAAATTTTGAATACGATGGCGAATCAAGGCCATTGGCAGAGCAAATGCATTTACAGCCGCCGCCAAAACGCATGAGCACAGCAAACCCACAGCGAGGCTGATTCAAAAACATTGAAGACTCAAAATAGAGGGTTGGGTGTTACGAGGAAGGTGAAGGGGCCACATGACTGATTGTACCAAGAAAAGTTGCGTCGGTCCAAGTAAAAACACATACGGGAAACCATGTCTAAATGCGTTTCCACAGCGCCAGAAAACGCACACACACGCACAAAAAGCATATCTTTGAATACGAAAGCAATCAGGGCCATTGGCAAAGCAAATGCGTTTACAGCCGCCGCCAAAACGCACGAACAAAGCAAATGCACAGTGACACTGATAGGCAAGGGTTGAAAATCAATATAGAGGGTTGGGTGTTACGAGGCACTTAAAAGGCCGCCGGACTGACTGTACCAGGAAATGCTGTGTCGATCCCATTGAAAACAAAGGGAAATCATGTCTAAATGCGTTTCCGCAGTGCGAGAAAACGCACGCACACGCACAAAATGCATATATTTGAATACGAAAGCGAAGCAGGGCCATTGGCAGAGCAAATGCGTTTACAGCCGCCGCGAAAACGCATGAGCACAGCAAATCCACAGCGAGGCTGATGTGAAAACATTGAAGACTCAAAATAGACGGTTGGGTGTTAAGAGGAAGGTGAAGGGGCCACATGACTGATTGTACCAAGAAAAGTTGCGTCGGTCCAAGTAAAAACACATACGGGAAACCATATCTAAATGCGTTTCCACAGCGCCAGAAAACGCACACACACGCACAAAAAGCATATATTTGAATACGAAAGCAATCAGGGCCATTGGCAAAGCAAATGCGTTTACAGCCGCCGCCAAAACGCACGAACAAAGCAAATGCANCAAAAAGCATATATTTGAATACGAAAGCAATCAGGGCCATTGGCAAAGCAAATGCGTTTACAGCCGCCGCCAAAACGCACGAACAAAGCAAATGCACAGTGACATTGATGGGCAAGGGTTGAAAAATCATGAAAAATCACTATAGAGGGTTGGGTGTTGCGAGGCACTTAAAAGGCCGCCGGACTGACTGTACCAGGAAATGCTGTGTCGATCCCATTGAAAACAAAGGGAAATCATGTCTAAATGCGTTTCCACAGCGCGAGAAAACGCACGCACACGCACAAAAAATGAAATTTTGAATACGATATACCAGTTCAAGAACACATGCACGAGTTTCATCACTGCAATATACTGCAATCATTTACCAAAAGCGCATCAAAATCGGCGCGGACTGCAGTGAAAAGGAACGCCTCAGGGTGAACTTCCAGAAATCGAAAAACAATCTTCTAAGCTACGATAGCGCCTTGACCGCACTCAATCTCGAGGAAGGGTTAAATTTAAGGAGAGAAACCCTTGCCGATCAATCTTCAAAAAAGCACAACACCTTTGTGTGGNGGTTAAATTTAAGGAGAGAAACCCTTGCCGATCAATCTTCAAAAAAGCACAACACCTTTGTGTGGTTCCTGCTGACATCAAATCGATATAGACATAGGTTAAGCACAGTCAAGGTCATGCATGGATCACTATCACCAATTGGGATCAATTGGAATGGAGGAGCGGCTTCCGCTGCAAGCAACAATTAGGTGAGAAGACAAGAATTGCATGAGCCACTGAAACGCAACTTTACCCACTTCCTTTGTGACAACAAACGCAACAACATTGTATCAAGGAAGAAACCCGAGTCATGAGCTTCCACCTCCCGNGACAACAAACGCAACAACATTGTATCAAGGAAGAAACCCGAGTCATGAGCTTCCACCTCCCGCTTAGACCTGTTATACTGCAAAGCTCCATCTGCAGCAAAAAGCTTGGTTTCAGAAACTCCACCAATCACGAAACCCTGTGAATGTGGCTATATATATATATATATATTTTTTTTTATTTGTCAATTAGAACTCGAATCCCGTTGTTGTCAAGATATTTCTGCTGCATACATCTGCAAAATGAGATTGGCTTTAAGACACGTTGCACAAAAAAAATACCATTCCCTGCTGCTATGTGTAGCCACGTCAAAGATTCACCTGAGTTCCCAACCATGAGAATCTTCACATGTAGCGCCGTCAGGACGAGGCGCCCAAAGTAAAGCACTTTGAACGTTTGTAAAATGAATCTCAACGGCAGCGGGAAAGAAGCGCATCCGATTTGAAATCAGTCTACCACTTGCACCTTCGCCAAAGAATGATGAAGTATCTACATGGTGTTAGCTGTGTTTCTGTCAAAACGCTAACTTGCTACTTGGCTGGCACTCCTCTATCCAAGAATTTCACTTCTGCTCCACGAACAAAAAGTCTATGTGGACTGCATCTTGAAAGAACATGTAAATCGGCATGTCCAATCTATGCTGACCTGTGTGTGTGTGGGGGATCTTGACATTGCAAAACTATCCAATCTAGGCAGTGTCGCTCATATCGTGGCCTTAGCATAAATAGCCATAGCTCCTTCGCTCCCTCCTAAGAACTAGTTAGATTAAGGTTTCAAAGCAGAGAAACAGAAAAGAAAAAGGCACAGAAGCAGAGAAGCAGAAAAGCAGACAAGCAGAAAAGCAGGAAAAACATGAAAAGCAAGAAAAGCAAAAAGCGGACACGCAAAGAAGCAGAAAAGCAGAGAAGCACGAAAAGCAAGAAAAGCAAAAAGCGGACACGCAAAGAAGCAGAAAAGCAGAGAAGCAGGAAAAGCAAGAAAAGCAAAAAGCGGAAAAGCAAAGAAGCAGGAAAAGCAGAAAAGCACAAAAGCCAAAAAGCAAAGAAGCAGGAAAACACAAAAGCGGAAAAGTGGAGAACCAGGAGACCCACAAAAAATCCAAAACCCGTTCCCAAAACACAAAAGTAAATGACCCTCCAAAGCGTATCATCACCGGTGGTGCCACTAACTGTATGGCTTCCTGAATGTGGGCGAACTGGGTTACTTCATCCTTTGCACAACATGTTGATGAGGGAGCGTCACCCGGTCATCTGCGCCCCTAAAAACGGGTCATCTGCGCCCCTAAACTTTTAGCAGATTTCGGGTCATCTGCGCCCCTAAAAACGAGTCACCTGCGCCCCTCAACACTACAGTGTTGATGATAAGCACTGAGAAACTCCTCAAGGGGATTCAACCTGATCTCATCTGATCTTCTTCTTCTGGTCTCCAACTGATCTTCTTCTGGTTTTGGGAGGTCTTCTCCTCAACTAGCCATGTAGGGTTTATTGGGGGGGTAACAAGCTGATCTCATCCTGGTTTTGGGAGATCTTCTTTTCCACTAGCCATTTAGGATTTATTTGGGGGGGGTAACCAGCTGATTTCATCCTGGTTTTGGGAGATCTTCTTTTCCACTAGCCATTTAGGATTTATTTTGGGGGGGTAACCAGCTGATTTCATCCTGGTTTTGGGAGATCTTCTTTTCCACTAGCCATTTAGGATTTATTTTGGGGGGGTAACCAGCTGATTTCATCCTGGTTTTGGGAGATCTTCTTTTCCACTAGCCATTTAGGATTTATTTGGGGGGTAACAAGCTGATTTCATCCTGGTTTTGGGAGATCTTCTTTTCCACTAGCCATTTAGGATTTATTTTGGGGGGGTAACCAGCTGATTTCATCCTGGTTTTGGGAGATCTTCTTTTCCACTAGCCATTTAGGATTTATTTTGGGGGGGTAACCAGCTGATTTCATCCTGGTTTTGGGATTGGGAGACTCCGCTCAAAAACTGCAAGTTGAAGATGTGACAACGAAGCCTTCGTGCGACACACTCCTCAGAAGGTGACACCATGAGACTTGGATGTGCAAAAGCGCTGTGTAAGCTGCAGACATCCCTGAAGACTGCAAGCTGAAGGTGTGAAAACGAAGCTTTCGTGGGAGACATCCGTCAGAAACAATCAAGTTCAAGATGTGAAAAGGAACTTTTCGTGCGAAACATCCCTCAGAAACTGCAAGTTGAAGAGGTGAAAACGAACCTTTCGTGCAAGACTTCCCTCATAAACCGTAAGTTGAAGTTGTGAAAACGAAGCTTTCGTGCGAGACGTCCCTCCAAAACTGCAAGTTGCCATTGTCACAACGAAGGTTTAGGGGTACAGACAACAACCTGTGGAACACTTGTTTTGTGAAACCGGCGTGGCACTTTACGCCACTGCAGTCAACTGCGCCCCTATTCAAGCACCATGGTTCCAGCAACTATAGCCCCAAGGGAGGTTTAGGGGCACAGACGACCAGGGAACCTTGATGAGACCCATACCCCCACAAGACACACATCCCAACTGCAGGGATCATCCCGTTCATCCCCACATTTGTTCCGCGATTTTGAACAAGTTGCTGCGGTAGAACCTTCAGCAACGTCTTCAACAACTTGGCATCAACGACCGCAGTGCTTGCCTGTGTCTCATTGAATCCATGGCTGGCGCCCTCCTCACCTGCAACTGCCAGGATTGAAGTCAACATCAACATCTGAGATATTCCACATGGATATCACTGATATCACAACTTTGGATAATAATACCATCCAAAAAAATATCCAAACATCCTCCAGAAAATCATGGTTTGGTATAATGTGTTTACACATACAGTATATCGGGACACTACGGGACCATTTATATGCGGGTGTCTTTGGAAATTAGGGGGATGGGACGGCAGGTTGTCACTGAAAAATGTGCTTCGGGAGGCAATCCCATTTTGGAGGTTGGAAAATTTATGTGAAACCACCGGCCAGAGACAATGAATTGGTTGCACATAATAAGCTTCAATAGTTCTCTGGTTGGTGGATACAACCCATCTGATGCTGGACATTGGAGATCATCATCCAGTTTCTATGGGTTGAAAATAGGTGAACATAGAATTTACATGAACTTACTTGAAATCACCCGTCAATTCTAGCCTGTCTATGCATGTTGTCCCCTCTTGTAATCCTGAAATGCGCTACAAGTTGAGGCGCCCCAATCCTAGTTGGTCTGCGAACCCATTGACATCCATTGGTTATATCCCCCCAATCAAGCCTAGTTAACCAAGATGTCCGTCAACTTAGCTATCATCAATCAGCTACAAATCCCATGAAATCCCCATGTTTGGTGGGTTAAATTAGCATGTTCCTATGGTTTCGTCAACGGGGACCTCACCAAAACCGACTGCCCCCGGGCGTCCCCCGTGCCTAGGGTCGCATAGATGGTCACCACCTGCGGGGTCGACGGCACAGTTGGGAAACGGCCAACTGGAAACGGCATGGTTGGTCCGCTGTTCCATTGAAAATTGGGAATTCGTGGGATATTTCCTGGTGATTTAATGAGGATTTCATATGATTTCATGAGATATATAACCAACATTAACCAAGCATCATTATTGTTTGGAATGATCTGACATAGGGTATCCAAAAATCTCATGGTCGACCATCATTTTCTCCATAGTCTTGGACAAGATGAGATGGACTTTCCTAGGTGGAATCATGAGGATCTTGTATGATCATGTTGAATTGCCAGTGTTTTTCAGCGCCAAATCTCAAGATTCAAGCAGCATCCGGTCCCGGCCTGTCCCTTCAGGAACCAGGTGGCAAACGCAGCCACCATCCAGTTCAACTGGGTCTCAGCAAAAATCACCACCCGACCATTTTCCTCGACACCTGGCAGCTGAAAAGTCGTGCAAACTGAGCCAGCCATTCGTAGAAGAACTAATGAGTGACTTGGGGTTGCGAGATGCCGGTTACATCATATGGAGTGAAAACTTACCCCTTCCAAGTTGTAATCTGTCCATTTTCTTGAACACATTAATATAATAAGATAATTGGATTCAGTCGAAATGAAATTATTGGCTTAAGGTAACATATTACATCATCAATATATATATATATATATATATATTTGTTCAACCGAGCACATGCCCAGATCATCGCCCTTTTCGCCGCCTGCAGCCGCCATACCTTTGGCCAAGTTGGTCACACGTCCGTAGTACTGATTCAAGGTCAGCCACTGATACCTTCGTTCGAGGCAGAAAAGGTGAGAAAACGAGGTCTTCAACCAATCCAATTGGCAAATATACCCAAAATTCTCCGACACCGAAAACAGAAAAAAAACAGTCAGCAGTCACTCGCATTCCTGATTGCATTCATAACCTACAATTCAAATACAGTAGTATAGTATACTGCAATTTCACCTCGCGTTCAAATACCATCAAATGCCACCATACAGAAGGCATGACCTTCTGCTCTTGAATTAGACCCCACAATAGGAGCCAATCGCAGGCTTGATATACCGGAGATCATTTGGATACAACATTCGGGATACAATGGGGCTAGATGCTACTAGCAGAATCAAATATAGAACTTGAAAACGGAAGAGCATAGCAAGCTTCAATCAAACAACAATCATTTTCCCTGGCCTTTTTTGTGATGGCTTAATGTCAGTTTTTCAGGGCAGAGAAGCGTTACAGGCTTACGCCCAATCAAGGATGAATTTGAACATAAAGCATGTTTGTTTTCCAAACGTAGGGGATTTGGACCAAGATATGGCAACTTCGACTGGGAAAAAATATATAAACAGTAAGAAACACCATTGGATGTTGGAGCACCCTACGTTCAAACAAAACCACATGCGACGATATCAAACGTAGAGCAGGTCTTTTCCTCCAAAACAAAAACAACTGATACCGAGTAGAAAGTTGGCAGGGTCTAGACACAGTTCCATTTCACAAATTCTTGAACTTGTGAAAGCACACACATAATTGTGAGATGCTTTGAAAAGTCAGAGCAACGCCTGTATGAGTCAGAAACAGACTCCCTGATGCCCCTCTGTACGAGGCGAAGACTGCAAGCGCCAACCCAATCTCAAAATTCTACCGTTTTCTCAGTCGATGGCTTGGTCCCCAACCTCTTGAAACATCCGAAATAGATCCAAGTAGATCGACATGCATGGAAATAGTGTCACTAGTTCAGTGGTTTCAACCCACCCTGAAAAGTGATCATTGGGGATCATCATGCCATACTAGAATCATCCAATATGATCATGCCACCAAGCAGATCCAACCAGGTTAGGTAGCCGATGGCTACTGCAATCTGCCCATCTGAGCTGGGACCAGCCTCACTTGCGCCCACACTCAAACGTCACTTGCGCCCACATTGGGGTTAAGGAACATCAACAACCATTTAGGGTTTCATTTAGGGTTTCTTNCCCACACTCAAACGTCACTTGCGCCCACATTGGGGTTAAGGAACATCAACAACCATTTAGGGTTTCATTTAGGGTTTCTTTAGGGTTTCTTTAGGGTTTCTTTAGGGTTTCTTTAGGGTTTCTTTAGGGTTTCATGGAGGGTTTCATTTAGGGTTTCTTTAGGGTTTTCTTTAGGGTTTCTTTTGGGTTTCTTTAGGGTTTCTTTAGGGTTTAGGGTTTAGGGTTTTGGGTGTTTCCCTGAGACTGTCAATGATTTTAGTCTACGAAGCACCCACGCGGGCACAAGCTCGAGCGCGGGCACAAGCGAGGCCGTATCCATCTGAGCTAAGGGAGCAACGCTGAACCACAGACCAAGCTGCTCGTTCTTCAGCTCAATCTTTTCGCGTTTCGATCCACCCTCCTCCGCAGCCGGGTCTGGATGCAAAGGATCAAAGTGAACAGTGAACATCAGTGAGCTATGATTTACTTGACTGGGCATCATCCAACAGAACATCAGCTTTAAAGTGGTAAAGATGGAAAAGGGCAAGGCGAAAACTACATTTGTTTCAATACTGCTTGGGAGAATCCTGAACATGCCACACTGACAGCACTGCTGAAACACGACGTCCATGCATCAATCCATTATTGAAGTACAGTACCCTGCAATACAGGTGACTCATTAGAACTCCAAACGCACACAATTTGATTAGACCAGTCATCTTCTAACAGGGTTGCAAAAAAAACCTCTAGATACAAGGGTCAGAAAATGGCTAGATAGATCATGATAGATCTAGATACTATCTAGATATAGAAGTAAAATTGCCAATTTTCCTGGGCCATCCCCCTTCTCAGCAGCTGTCCTCAATGAAGTGAACCTGGACGACATCACGCCAACCGGCAGCCTTGGAGTCTCCATATTTCTCCTGCGGGGTGGTGGTCCCAGAAAAGGAAGTGAAATCCCAATGGCATTACAAGAAATTGGCCGTTTCTTTATTTGGAAAATTGAAAAAAAAACTCAACTGTCAGAAGTTTGGACGAAAATGCGATGCTCACCTAATTTCAAGTGTGTTCTCAATGTTTTTTTTTTTGGGTCGTTGGATGGCAGGTGAGTACCACGAAAATGACTGCTGAAGGAATTTTGTTTCGTCCCTGAAAAAAATATCATGTAGGTATTGACCCATCCACATATCTTTGGTTGATTTCGATCCCCAGCTACTACTTTGCGAGGTCCATTCATCCTACTTCGTGAGTGGGTTTGATGCTTTGGTTTGAAGACGGGTCAGGCAGGTAGGGTTAGTCCAACTAAAACGCGGGACTTAAAACCAGAATCCCTTCCCCTTGATATCACATTAATCACGACTGTTCATCACCATCACCATCAATCACCAGAATTCATCAACATTAATCAGTAATTTAGTTATTAATCAATATTGAAATTATACAATATATATATATATTATATTATACATACATCAATCACCACTAATCCACACTTTTTGGGAACCCAGGTCCCAAGATTTCTTCAAGAAGGGTTGCGGCGACCTTGGTTTTTGTGAGGATCTCCAAAGGTGTCTTGGAGCCATCCGCTGGACAAGACCTGGTGCACAAAAGAAGGCAAAAAAAGGCCAAGGAACATCGAGAAACATGGGGTAATTGTACACATACACACAAATGAAAGGATGTATGTATATAAATATAAATATAAATATGAATATAAATATAAATATAAATATAAATATAAATATAAATATAAATATAATATATATATATATACATAACTATATGTATACACAACTATATGTATACATAACTATATGTATACACAACTATATACATAATATATTATATACATAATATATGTAATATGTTGACGGTTGACTGTCCGCATGAGTCCACTCACGACAAGTGAAACTCGCGCCCGGTCTCCGCACAACTTAAGTTGCGCACACTTTCGTGTGGTTTGGAGCCATCCAAGCGAAGCCAATCGCTAACGCAAACAAAGGATGGTCTCAGATTTGGGATCTCTGGTCAAAAGGTAAGGTTAAATCTAAAGAATTGGAAAAACACGTGCGACAGTGCACACCTGCGACCCCGTCAGTTGCGGGGGCTTGGCACGGGGGAAAAGACCTCGTGTTTGCACTGCCAATTTGGAAACCAATTGGCGAGACAGTGGGCTTGGTGGAGCAGCGCTTGTTTTGACCTCCCTTCCATTCTGCAGCCCATTTTCACTGAGGACTGAGAAGGCTTCATTCCATTCATCTTGACACTGCATATGCGGACGATTTTTCAATAAAACTTTCTGATCTCTGGTTTCTTTGGTCATAGCCGTAGCCAGTTGCACTGATTGCTCCATATCAGGCAGATCTTTCAAAGCTTCATGAAAAAGTCGAAACTTGCCAAGTTTGTCAACATTGGCGGTGTCCTGAAGCAGCGCTTGTGCCGCTGTTCCTGCCAACGTCCATCTCGGGCTCCGAGAGGATGAGGACCAGTTTCTGGCACCTGCGAGTTCCAGCTCCCAGCAGCAGCTTGGCCAAGGCGCGGCCAAACTGGCCATTTGGTGGTAAATCCACCAATTTTAGACACACCCCAATCATATTCTTATAGCTATATAATGTTATATATCATATATATATATATATATGGCTATGGCTCAAAAAAACAGGTATGGATCGGTACGCGGTGATCCGGACGTATGGACGGAAGGAGTTACACAAATGGTCTCAAATGAATTGAACCTCTTCAAAAGGGTATGGATCGAGGGTATGGATCGGGGGTATGGATCGCCTGTGGGTCCGGAGTATGGATTGGGAATCGGGACCTTACATTTTGAGCTGCAGCCATATGTATTTATATATATATATACACATGATATTCCCATGAAATTTCCCAAAGATACCCCCCATTTTTTGTTGGTGGAAATCCTCCAATTTTTTCAGCCCAACATCCTGCGGTATCTCCGAGCACCCCGGCTGCAGCTTTCTGTTCTGCTCCACGTTCCAGATGCATGGACCGAAGCCCTGTTCCGGCTCCGCCGAAGCCTCATCGATGTCTCCCCACCTGAGACGAAACAGGTCGAAACAGGTCGAACTATGTCAAAGTTCATAAGGAGAGGGGTTCACTTTTTTTTGGTTACAGTACCCTCTGGTTATTTAACAGTTTGCTATGAAAGCCATGGCCCATAGAAATAGATGATTCATGATGATTTACCTATTAAAAAATTACTTTCTTCGAGTGATCCCCACCATGAGATTTTATTTGGCATATAGGGTGATACATATTTCGACATTCTTTCTGGCAAGATTTTCTGGCAGGGAAGAGGAAGAGAGGACAACTCTGATGAAATCTAGAGACGTTCGGTCTCTGGATTTCATCAGAGTTCTCCTCTCCTCCTCTTCCTCCTGGCATTCTATCTGACATTCTCTCTGGCATATGCTCTGACATTCTATCTGACAGTCTTTCTGGCATTTTATCTGACGTATATTCTGACATTCTTTCTGGCATATCTTCTGACATTCTTTCTGGCATTTTATCTGACGTATATTCTGGCATTCTTTCCGGCATATCTTCTGACACTCTTTCTGGCATTCTATCTGGCATATTTTCTGGCATTCTTTCTGGCATATTTTCTGACATTCTTTCTGGCATTCTATCTGGCATATTTTCTGACATTCTTTCTGGCATTCTATCTGGCATATCTTCTGACATTCTTTCTGGCATTCTATCTGGCATATCTTCTGACATTCTTTCTGGCATTCTATCTGACATTCTATCTGGCATCTAGTCTGCCATTCGATTTGGCATTCTTTCTCGCATTCTATCTGGCATATCGTTTGACATTCTTTCTGGCATTCTATCTGGCATATCTTCTGACATTCTTTCTGGCATTTTATCTGACGTATATTCTGGCATTCTTTCTGGCATATCTTCTGACATTCTTTCTGGCATTCTATCTGGCATATTTTCTGACATTCTTTCTGGCATTCTATCTGGCATATCTTCTGACATTCTTTCTGGCATTCTATCTGGCATATCTTCTGACATTCTTTCTGGCATTCTATCTGACATTCTATCTGGCATCTAGTCTGGCATTCGATTTGGCATTCTATCTGGCATATCGTTTGACATTCTTTCTGGCATTCTATCTGGCATATCTTCTGACATTCTTTCTGGCATCTTATCGGCATATCTTCTGACATTCTTTCTGGCATTATATCTGGCATATCTTCTGACATCTAGTCTGGCATTCTTTCTGGCATGTATACGGGTTGAGGTCCGGCAGTGCCCACTGCGATCTGGCGCTCGCGGCTGAAGTCCGGCAGTGCCCACTGCGATCTGGCAGTCGCGGCTGAAGTCCGGCATTGCCCACTGCGATCTGGCAGTCGCGGCTGAAGTCCGGCAGTGCCCAGTGCGATCTGGAGCTGGCAGCTGAAGTCCGGCAGTGCCCAGTGCGATCTGGAGCTGGCGGATGAAGTCCGGCAGTGCCCACTGGGATCTGGAGCTGGCAGATGAAGTCCGGCAGTGCCCACTGCGATCTGGAGCTGGCGAGGCGGAGGAGGAGGAGGAGGCGGGCGCGGCGGAGGAGAACGCGAGCTCTGATAAAATCTAACAACCCTCACCTGGCAGGTGGGGAAATAGAAATTGCTATTTTCATCCAGTGCGCTACATTCAATCACCAGAGGGTAATTATGAGGAATCTGTACATGTTTGAATGGATCCAAGTACCCTCTGAGGGAACTTGAGGCATGATTTGGGGGCCTTTGTACCTTCTAAGGAAGTCTGTGGATCCCGTGGGCCACAATATCTAATAATGTCATATATATATATATATCATACTGTATATTACACTATTGAATAGAATCACCAGTCTAAAAAGTTCGTCGTCAACCTCATTGTTTTTGAAAAACATTAAAAAATGAGTGTAGCCCGAGCCCGAGTATACTTGTTCCTACTACATGATCCATAGAACCATCGACCGCAAGAGATTGGCTGTGCGCTTACCTGGCGCAAGAGTTGCTGCTTGAATTTGGAGTCCAACAATGTCCAATATGGTCCAACATCCTCCAGTGATGGTCTGTATCTGTATAGAACCACAGAGAAACCCAAAGGGTTGGCGTCACCACTTGGCCAAGACACTTATCAAATTTCCGGAAAGGATCTTTCGCCATGAGAGACCTAGCTGTCCTTACAGGTTCCCTCAGCAGAACGTAGTCTGAGTCAAGCTCCGAAATTGCTGCAGTCATCACAAGAATATACAAGTTGCTGCAGCGTTCGCGAGAATCCATGAAGACTTGGTACTGTATGGTTTCCTCTACCAACTATGACCAACTATGACTTCCATCAAAGAACAGCAGAAAACGCAGCTCATCCCCTGGCCTGGTAGTTGTCAGAACCAATCTGACACCATCAGCCGAAAGATTTCAGCAGCTGCCAACAAAGTCTTGAAGGATATGATAAGGATGAAATTGTTGAGGAACTTGGTTTTGATGTTTTGACATGGTGAAATCAGCTACAGGAATTTCAACATTTGTTCAGGCTAGAGTAAGTCATAGAAAATCCACTATGTTTTTCGCTAACATCCCTCATTGGAACTGCATCTTCGGCCAAAAAAGGCCAGCCTTGGGCGTCAGGGGAGCATCATCCACCGGAGTTCGGGATCTACTTCTAGAGCCTGGCAGAGTTTGGGATTTGAGAATCATTAGGTTGGTACTGTGACTCATGAAAACTCATGGGATGATGAAACCATATGTGTTCGAGTATGCTTAGGTTGATGGGGATTTAAGACCATTCCTCTACGGTTGAAACCATAATATAATATAATATGTTTGGTACCATTTGAACATAGGGCCGTCCTGGCTGTCCAGATTTTCCCTCCATACGGGGTTTTGTTGATGTTTTCCTTTAAGTAGCTGCTGATTGACAGAAACTTGGGGCTGGGATCTGTAGTCTGACTTTATCCTTAACTAGGATGAGATCGTCGCCAAGTCTTGAAGATGAATACAGCACAATTTGGCCCATGGCATCATGATCCATATCCCATCTGCAATCCCATGTCTTAAACAGGAAGGACATGAAGCACACCTCCCAATTTGCAATTTCAAACCATGATCTCCTGATGATTCCCTAAATCGGTAAACACATATGCGTGGGAATCCAGGTTGGTATTTCGTACTGATGGATAAACATGGGGATGTGAGCCAACCATCAGGAATATATTTATTTATATATAATATATATATATATATGATTATTTAAATCACTTTAGGATAATAACACGAGGATCTACTGGGAACGTCTTCGATGGGCCCCCCGTACACTGGGTTCGTTCTGTGGTGTTCTCGTACTGACCAGGCTGTATCGAGGCACCAAGCCTGGTGGCAGTGCAAATATCATTTGTCTCTACTCCCGGCCAATCACACGTGTTTAATCAGGAAAAAAAAACTGACTGACAAAATTATCTTGGAGTTGAAAGAAAACACATTTGTGGAATTTGGATGTTTGACTGATTCTTGGTGCGGTGTATATCATACCATATAAGATCTACATGTAGCTCGTCGTGTTTGGGGCCCCATCAGCCAGATCCTACTCCACAGATCCTTTGATCACCCCAGCTGTTCCGTTGGATCCTTCCCGAAGGCTGGAGCCTTCGCCGATGCTCCGATCGGATTGGGATTGGGATCGACCACTTCTGGACACAACAACCTCAGCAGCCACGACAGCAACTGCTGGTTGCGGTCCTTCCAATGGAGAGGGGAAAATTATGGAAAAAAACATGAACAACTATGATTGAAATCTTGGGTGTTTTAATGTTTTTAAGCCAACATGTACAGTAGGGGTAAACCACGAGGATCCCAACGAGCTTTCCTTTGATGTCCCGTCGCTAGTCGTCATTGGGGCTGCATCCATAGAACCATGTACCCTCCAAACTATATACATGTGGAAAATCCACCATGAAAATCAGATCCAATCCAAGGGAAACTCAGAAAATTTCCACAGCAATGTTAGTTTCATGGAGAGTAGCGTTTTTTCAAACCACATCCATGGCAGCATCGGAAGAAACCTACAACCCGGCGTAAGTAGTGTGGCTGACAGGAACACTGGGCATGAAGATGGATGTATGCGTTTCCCGGGTTCTTTTACGCGTTGTTGCATGGTCTCACCAATTTTGCCTTAGACTTGGTCCCATGGAAAAAACTAGAAAAAAACCAGGGAAACCCTACATCATTGAAATTCATGGTTGCCCGTAAATTGTCCTCTCTGCACACGATTGATCAACCCAGTAATAGATCGATGCATCGCAAAGGATGTCCTCAACATCGCTTAATGTTGTGAACAGTGCCTACCTGCCCATCTACAATCCTTGATACAGTACCTTGCAAAGCAATTAGTCCTGAACACGATCTATTCCTCTAGAGAATTATATCATATTATATAAGCAATGCTTACACCTGACCATCCGTTCACCATGTCGGTTGAAATGTCGGTTTCACCAGACCATGCAGCACCAATTTTTGTCGGTTTTCCAGGTTAGCAGGTCTCCCCGGACGGGTTAGGCTTGGTGGTTCCAACAAGTTCCAACGCCCGCCAGTTGGGATCATGATCCCAAGGTTGATGTTTGAATCTTTGAAACGACCAGATCATCATTGGTTGTGTACCTAGTTGTACCTAGTATATTCCCATGTGAGACTCAGTTGAGTCATGTTAAATCATGTTAAATCCATGTGTTTTGCTGGTGAAAAACCTGAGTTCTTGACTTCTTCTGTATTGATCTTCCAGAAAGCGAAACCTCGGATGGGAGGTGACCCTGGGTGCTCTTCCAGGTCCTCCGGGCCTGTCGTGCGCCCATTGGAAATGATCGTCAAATGGGGTTTAATGATGTTTAATGCTGATAGAATTATGATAGAACCATGAACGGTGCGGATATCTTAAATTATATACAAACATGAAAATGGCTGAGAATTACATGACAATACCCTTTTGGAAATGAGTATGGAACTGAGTAACTGCCAGTTTCCCCGGGCACGTGCACTTCCTAAGCCGCTGTTCATTTCGCTGGTCATTGGAAATAATCTACATGGCAACTCTCAGAAAGCAAACCAATTCTATGGTAGTGGTTGAATGTGGTTGAGAATGGGTCGTATACCCCCTTCCGTTGCATTAGTGCATGAAACACATGATGATTCAACCAGTGCATGGGATGCGGTATTCTATTTTCAGACAATCCAATGATTTGTTGGCACATCCTGAGACTCTCATGATCGTTGCCTGAATCCCATTCTGTTCTGAAATTGAGATGCATTCTGATCCCCAAGTCCTTGGATACACATCAAAATGATATACCTCTAGCCCCCAACACAACTAGATAGCTATTACTGCCAGATATTGCGAAATGGTTCTGGTATGTTCTGGTTTTACTGGCACGCCATGTCCCGTTCCCTGCCATACCAAGTGGCTGTGATCTGTCCGCCGCCGCGGGGAAATCTGACGCTCATTGCCGGTGACCTGCTCGTGTAGGTTGTAGTAGAGCCAGGTTGGAAGTAAGAAAACGGGTATAAGCCCATTGAATTCTTGGTGGTTTTCCACTTAACGCTGAGATAAACCCACCAATCAGCATCCGCTGCGTGCACCCGCCTTGGCAGCGCCCTCTTCTCTTGAGGTGCTTCGAGTTGAGATTGCCTTCAATTCAATATGTCCATCTATAAGTGTGCATTTCTGTATGACCTATCGTCATGTATGTGTATGTATACTTCTGTATACCTATCTAAGTACGTATATACATTGAGCCTCGCAGTATACATACTGATATATATATATTATATATATATATATATATATGTACTTATTTATTTATCTATATATTAATCTATTTATTATAGGTATTATATATAATGGCTCTGAAGAATGCAATGGATGTCCGCGAGCTTCAGGCTGCAAGTTTGGTGACCGTGCAGCTTCCCAAGGACAACCTGTTGGTCAACAGCATGCTCANAAGCGCAAAATTTTCTTGATCAACTCAATGACATGTTGAAATGAATTTATTTATTGGTCCTGACGCTCGTGTGGCCAGTTTGGTCCCGTTCACTCTTGTGATTGATTGATTTTTGATT
>BGPT01000424.1:89605-114605 GCA_003297045.1 Symbiodinium sp. clade C Y103
CAGTGTGGATGGTGAAGTGTGAAGTGTGAAGTGTGGACTTTCATCTGTGACATTGTTTCAACAGCGCAGCACATGTGCGCAGCGCACGCACGCACGGGCCTGGCTCACGCNNCTCACGCACGGTGCAAGCAAGTTCTATAGATGAAAAAGGTCTTATAGTATATCCAAAAGGCAACTTCCGCCCCGCCTCGTGCGGGTACTACTGGTATTTATGATTATTTATGTAAGTAAGAGTCATACGTATACATAATAATAATAGTACTAATAATAGTACTTATAGTACTACCAATAGTAATAATAGTACTACTGTGTACTACTAATAATAATCATAATGATAGTAATAGTACGAACACCATATTATATGTGTACTATGGACGTTCAACTCGCCAACCCACTCCCCCCTAGTCCCCTCCTGGTGTCTCTGCTGCAACGGCGAGGGCGACCGCGCTTCGTAGACGTAGCCCGGGGGCGCCACCACATCCAGCGACAGCTGGGAGACCAGGCAGTTGCCGTTCGCGAAAAGCCGTGAGCGCCGCAAGAGCACGGGGCCAAGGGAGTGGCCTGGTGAAGTGGCGTGGTATGGCGTGGTATGGGCGTGGTATGGCGTGGTGGCCTGTTGTTTTGTCTAAAAACTGTTCTTTTGATTCGTAGAAAACATCAGAAAACAACAATCAATTCAAGGTGGTTTGACCTGCAAATCAGGATAGGTTTCAACACTCCTGATGAAAAAATGGGTCGTTCATCAAGAGGGTAGCAAGAATGAGTGCGTGGCCTGCAGACATAGGGAAACACCGCGTTGATCAAAACTCACTTTCACCAGAATATCGGTTTCACCAGCAACATCAAGAGATTTCACTAGCACATGTTTCCATTTCACCGGCAAAAGTGTAGAGATCTCACCGAGCACAAATGTGGGTTTCACCAGCAAAAAAGTAGCCGGCAAAAATCGGGATATCAGGAGAGCTTTCAACCAGGAGGATGATCGCCAACACTGGTCAGGTTTCAAATACTTTCGCAAAATCATGAGCTGCTTGAATTTTTAAAAATCGATCAACACTACTATTGTTCAAGATCAAGCATGGATGGGACATAAGAACGGCTATTTGCCCTAGTTGGATAGCCCGGATAGCCTTCTAAATTCAAAACCTGTAGTAGTCAGCTGGGGTTAGCATACAAAATTTGAATAGACAAGAATTACCATCCAGCCCAAAATGGTGATTTGCAATAGCATTTTTCTATCTTTCAGGGGGACATTCATTGAGGGTAGATATCACAACTCCTCAAAATACAGATCCTAGAAGACTTCATTTTTACGTGGCCAATCAATGTGTCCTCTTGTCCCATACCATCTTGTATTGTATTGTATAGCATGGTATAGCATGTTTGCCTACATGCGGGTATACTTTGGAGATCTTTGAAGCGTGTAAACGCATCACTGACAAATATAGCAACCTCCCGTAGATGCGGATAATCTTAAAAGTCAGACCTCATTTAATGGGCCACGACGTGACCGGTTTCACTCGTGGTGAACCATCCCGTTCCATCCCTTCCGGGTTTGGTGGACCGGGTTTACTCGCGGTAAATCCACATATATTGCTAGCACAAGCACTGAATCAGATCAGATCCACTTGATTTCTGGTAAAACCAAACTGTTGCAGTTTATGTCAGCTAATGTTTCAAGTAGCAACCTCAACCGTGAAGCCCAATTAGTTTTGGGTTGCAATAGCCATGATAAGGCCCAGATACGGCCCAGATTTGCAGAAAACATGCCATGTTTCCTTCTCAAGGGTATGGGTCTGTCTCAAATGAACCCTTCGTCGGAGCCCCTAAATGAGAAAGAATCCGAACGCAAACCTCGGAAATATGATAACAGTCATGATAACATGAATATTAGAACATCAGCACAAACTAACAATTAATCGGGTAATCCCACTTGTCCTTCATTATTATCAAACCCAAAAAAAATGTTATTATATGTTATTAAAGTCACCAAGAACTAATAGCCAATCCCGCAACTAGGCCAACTTTATTTTCACCCTATGATCATTGTCATCAGTATTACTGTACTAGTACCATTTCTTTTAAATAATCATTGTTATCAATTTCTATAGTTATGTTGGCAAAACAATGCCATAAACCATCCCCAATGACTACCATTTTTAAAGGTATAGCGGTATAAACTATTATGAAATTCACATATAACTTCACCATTCCCAGATTTCCCAGTCATGGCTAGCCCCACATAGCGCACCTTCCAGTATGATCTCAGGCTCCTCTGCCTGCGGGCAGCTGAGGCGTCCAGTTACGGCTCTGGCCTCGTCTGGGATCTGCTCCACGTTGGTGCAGACGAAGACCATGGCAGCCATGGCAGCCATGGCATCTTGGTCCTGGAGAAATTCAGATTATTTTTTTGATCAATAAAAAATGATTGTTGTATGAAGTTTTGATTGGTTTTGGCATGTTTTTGAACTGGATGTTGATCAAAAAAATGTGAAAGAAAAATCCCTCAACCACCAGCTTCAAATACAGTCTCAGAAGGTCTTTTGTGCTGCAAGGTAGGGGAAAATCATGGGAAAACAATTTAATGTTGACTTTTGACCCGCCCGCCCCGCCGCTTCATCCTGGTCTTCATCGTCATCAGCTTCAGGGTGCCAGGAATAGACCCACACCAAGCATGCAAGTTCCAGGTCCATGCGTTTGCTGCAATTAAAATGCGCCAGGTACTCATTGGTGCTACCAGGTAGGAGGCAAGATGGCACACCTGGTCCAAGGATGGGGTATTTACCAACATTTGATGCCCATCTATCATAGTGAGGAATTTCTGTGTAGAGGCGGCTGGCGGCTAGCACACGAGTCGGCAAAGACATGCTGGTGAGCAAAATGGCAAGTCAATGAGTGTTGTGTGGAGTGGTGTGTGGGTGTGTCTATTGGAAGTGATTGTGGTGCGGTTTGTCTGTGTGAAACCCGCTATTCATCATGCGGGAAATATTTGTTCATTCAGTCTATAATGTTTCATTCAGTCAATTAACAAGCAGGGGGCTGCAGGGAATGTCATAGTTCTGCAGCCAACGAAGACGGCTATGACAATCTGTGTAACGAACTGGGACACTGGATCGACGTACCTGCTTAGTATTTGATTTCAGTTTCGTTTTCAACGTTTCGAATCTGTCCATGGCAACCGGCTAAGCCCAGAACTGGACTTTTCCATGTTTTGCAACTTGTCAGGAAATTCATTAAGTTACCCTCAAGGCGTCGACATCCCCACCATCATAAAGTTCCTACTGCAGAGTAATATACTTGCTCAATCTGCGGTGTGTGTGTGTGTGAGCCTCTTCGTTCGTCCGGCGGGATGTACTTTTAAATTCTAGAGACCCTCACCTGCTAGGTGGGGAATTGAGAATGATGACATGTCATTTTGAGGCAAGTGTGGGCATTTGTGGACTTTCCAAAAGGGAGCCATCACAAGAACAATGCTCCCCCGGCAGAGGAGATTTGTGTAATCATCAATCATCTGTTCTTCCTTTCCTTTTCATCAATCTGCCATGTATGGCTAGATTTTGGCAGATATAGATTCTGAAAAATCTTGTTGGGGCAAGCATCAGGTTCTGAGCATGCCCTTTAGGGTAAAAATGCCCACAGGTAAATACACCAGACCCACTTCTAACTTATCATCAGAATCCTCGGCATCTTGAAAATCACATCGTTCTTTCCCATCGTGACTCATTACTTGCTGTGTACACATGATTGTTTTCCACAGAAGAGTCTCAGTGAACAATTTCAGATTGCAATCGCAATAGACCTTTTGGATCAAACTGTTATAAAATATAGCCACATACAGTCTATCAATCTATCATATTGCGATGGTGATTGTGCATGATACTGTATATGATTGTATATACTGTACATAAATGATACATAGTGATATCTGCAATGATACGGTCATGATCGGTCATGCCTTTAGTATAATTCTCGTGTCCAAAAGGACGATCATCCCTTGTAGTCATCCTCATGATGTTTTTCAACAGCCCACCTTGAATGCCGACGCGGCAGGAGCCCCTGGCATTCGGCAGTTTCAACTCACCATTCTCGCCAATCTCACCCACCGGCTTGCCATTCAAAGAGACTGAGACACCAGCTGCACCAGTGCTGCAGCAGGTCGAATGGACATGTAGACCTTGGATCAATAGGATTTTTCGGCTTTGCAATGGAAGTGGCACAAACAAACACGAACATCAAACGAACTCAAACGAACAGAATGGATCATTTTATGCAGTTCCAGGTGCTTACTGTGGTTAGCAAAGACACCCTCTAACAAACGTAGCAGCGAAACATTGAGGCATTGCCACTTCTGATGACCATCTACAGATATCTACAATAATCTACAGATGAGGGGATTCGCAAGAACGCCATGATTGCCGCTGATTGCCCAAAAATACCTTCAGCGAAACACCGGTATTTGAATGTCCCATTTGAGCACTCTCAAATTTCCCATTTAAATACAAGACATTGCGAGTCGAGACTCAAAATTCCTCAACATGCAACGTTTCTAGATGGTAAATTAGCTTTGCACCCCCCAAAAAGGATTTCATGGGTGTGGCATGGTGTGGCTACCCCACTGTTCTCTAACCATCCTAGCACCCATCTCCACCATCGCCATGGCACAGGGTGCCACCGATGCCACTGCTTCAGCATCCGGGGCAGCCACCAGTCGCGCTAGCCATAGAGCGGGAGCATCCCCATTCGCCAGCCGTGCCAGGCGGGTTACCACACAGGAGTTGGTGGTAGAGAACGGGGCACATTGTAACACCACCTGGCCAACAAAGTCGCAGTTCAGGGAACCGGAAACAAATTGGGAAAAGTTGGAACTATATCTAATTTGCACATGGATATTTATGGATGTTTATCGATGTCTCATTTTGTTTGATTGCTTTGCAAAACGTGCAAACCGGTGAAATGCTCTGTTAAAACATCGTCAAGTATGAGTATGCCCAAGAAAAGAATTATATATAAAAAAAGATATAAAAAGGGGAGAAGGACATGAACATTGCCTGCCAGTGCCCGTGCTTGATTTGGCAAAGCTTGTCGTCTTGATTAGAGAAAGCTTGTCATCATCTACTATAGTGACAAGTAATAAGTTCCCCAAACATCTCCAAAATACCTTCCCCATCTTTCATGATGGCCTGCCACGGTCCAATGTTGGCCACGGGATTGGCCAAAGCCTCTGTGAAGGGGCAAGTCCCTCCATCTTCCGAGCCCATGGAGCTGCCACTTTGATCCTTCAGCCCCCAGCCGTGGCGGCTCAAAGCTCCGGCCTGCACGGGCAGAGTGCGCTCCGCATGCTGCAGCTCGCCATCCCAGAGCCAGACTTCGGCGTCCATGGCAGGGGCACCACGGGTACAGCGCCACTGGGCCAAGTCACCACCCACCAGCCATAGATCTGAGGTGCCTTGACATCCGGCGGATGGTGTGCGTGTCCCTGGGGCTGCAGTACATAGGAAGCGCAGGCGATCCAAAGGAAACTCCACCGGGATGCCACAGGTAGTGGAACCTTGGATTTTTAATGGTAAATTCAGGCCTTGGGAAGGCAGGAAACTGTGCTCCAGGAGCAGCTGGTGGTCTCCCATGCGCAAACTGCAGCTGACAGGTCCCAAGTCTGTCACGCCAAAGTGAACTCCGTTCACAGAAACTCGGGCATTTGGAATAGAACTCGCACAGCAACAAGTGACGAGGGAAATCTGAGCAATGGGAGTTCCCAAGCGACCCACCTCCACCAACCTTCCAGTGCCCTGCACCTGTTCAGATTTGGCGCCCACTGAGCAAGATCTCCAGCCATTGCAACTGACAAAGTCTGCCTGGAACGAACGCTTGCCCTTTCATTGTCCATCCATAAGAAGTAGCTGATTTTGAATGCCCAAGTATGTAGTATTGGATCAATATTGGGTGGATTTGGGTTTGGTTTATGATGTTTATGACTATATTTTGGATAATCGAATAGTACATGTCATATGATGTCATATGTAGAACATCTTGGACACCATCGAAAATACATGAAAATAGAAGTGTCTCAGACCATGATCCAGGCTGCGTCCGCCAAAGGGTCTCCCAAACTGCGGATGAAACCATCTGCATCGGCACGCAAGGTTTCCCCGCTATTGTATTCCAAGCTGCCAACGAAAGGCACCAAGTCCGGGATGGGCTGTACGGCGATCTCCATATCCATGCGGGGATCACGGCAGTAAACAATGAGCTCCTTTTCAGTTTCCAGTTGCCATAATTGTACGCAGGTCTCAGCAATAAATGTTATCTGTGTATCAGGTGCCATGATCTCCAGGATTTTCTCCTGTCGTTCCATATGCAATGCCGGTGTGATGCGCTCTGCTCTCAGGGTAATGGGAGCAAATAGTGGCACCAGGAGATGCACGGAGCCAGTTTGGTCAGTCGAGTTCTCTGCCACCTGCTGTTCTGCACAGAAGACACTAAGGGCCACCCCTGGGATGGGAAAACCTAGGCCATTTCGCACCGACACCTCCACTGGCACTTGGGGCATTGCCAGAGACATGCGCTTCAAGACGGCTTCATTCGAAGGCCAGGCGCGACTTTTCAATTTGGAGGAGATGCAAAGCCCAAAGATGTTGGCCCCGAAGCCTCGTTTGGACAGTGGCGCCGCACCCCAGGGTCTCAAGGGACTCATGCAGCACATGTAAACCTCCAAGGAACCAATGCGATAATTCGGGCCAGGAGGTGCCTTTGGTGCTGCATCGGTCTGCTCAACCTCAGGATCCACCCCATCCGTTTCACTGCTTGTTGCCAGGGGCTCAGCTAACACATCCACTTGCACTCCTTCTGGGAACTTTTCGAGGATGGATTCCGTGAGCTTCTGGCACCGGCTTTTGTAGGCCGTTTCATCATGCCGCAGGCTGGAATCATGATGGGCACAGTCTCGGCAAGACTCGATGATGACCCAAATGAAATCCTTGGAATTCTGTGCTTGCAACTGTCGGATCTTTTCTGCCACGTGCAAGGCCATATCATTTTGCACACCCCCTTCAGTGTGCTCTTCATGCACTCCAAGCCATGGTGGAAGTCCAGGTCGGGTCAACGTCTCTCCAAATTGTTGGGTTTTTGGCGCTTCGTCCTCTGTCACCACCTCTGCCTGCGGCTGGCGGATGGGTTTGCCTGGCGACTTCCGGCGTGGTGGCCGTTTCGGGCGCCTTCCGGAGCCGCGGCTGGGAGGTGCCGTCATCCGACCCACCAGCCGCGGTCTGGGGCGCTGTGGCTTGACCCATCCTGGGGTGGGTTCCGAAGCCAACAAGGCCCGGACATCGTCCATGGGCACCGGTGGCGCTGCAGCTGAGTATTGATGGTGAAACATGACCTCCACCTGCGACACCGGTGCTGTTAATGGGACCCTGGGATCACCCTGTGCTGACTGGGCACGAGTGGCTGGGCCCCACCAATTCGGCCGGGAATTGGGACGCTGAGCACCGCTGGGTGCGGTGCGGGGTGGAGCGCCATAGTCACAGGAAGGCTGGTCCATGGCATCAGTTGGATCGTGTGCAGCGGACCTCGAGGGGTGACCCGCCAGCTATTAGGTTTTTGACGAAAAGATATAGGAAAAATGTTTCGGCCGAAATCACTTCCTGCACTTGCTATCAAACACACTAGTGTATAATGCTTGATGTTTGGCCCTTTTTGAGATGCTTGACATCGATTGATGCTCTTGGCTCTAAGAAATGTGAGTGCTGATTAAACAATATGTCTATCTTTGTGTCTGTTGTGGTAAAGGTTCTTCACAGTCGTGCATCTGCAGCGTGATCGGCCGCTGTTGGCGTGCCAACTTGGGATACGAAAAAACAAGAGCGGAATGTCTCAATGTATCACCATCTCAAAAACTCTAAAAGTTTCCATATATCCATGGATTGCTTTAAGGAAAAACGTGCAGTAAAAAAAGGTGTTTACATGTTCTTGCATGTTTTACCCATGAAAATGGCAAATCTATGAGGCTTGTAGATTTTTCCCTTCAACCAATTTCGTGATCCATTAAATTCCCTGTTCACCTGGTGCAGCGATGCGGGATCTGGCCTTTGTCCTGGTTGATCCGAGTGCGGAAGAAACTTCCCTTGTTTCCTCAGCACGGAGGCCCATGGGACCGGGGCCCAATGCCATAAACATCCATAGACCATCCCCAAAATCATCCTAAATGGGTTCTGTAAACCATCCCCAAAGGGTAGGTTTGTGATCAAGTTTCCCAATATGTACATATATATATATACAATTATACATGTGCATATCATATATATATATATGATATGATATTTCAAGGAAGAGATATCAACCATTTCCATCTTTAAAGCATCGCCTTTCACTGTTCTGCCGCAGCTCTCTATTCGCGATCCCTGGGGATCGGATATGAAAACTGGGAAGAAATACCCAACTAATGCTGGTTCAGCGAATCCAACAGTCGTTCTTTTCATAATTTGCTGAGATCTTGCTAGGATATTCCAATCATCACAGATCACGGATGATATTCCATTGCTTAAGTTGGCCAATTATGACAGCTATGCAAATTCTGTAAGCTACATCCCTCTGTTTGTTGGCTACAAAGCCATACACCTGTAAATTTGTTGAGGATATCCCTTATGTTCATTTCCTAGTTTGGAGTTAGTTGCAGCTCTTAGCTTGGGAAATCATCATGCTTAGCGAGTGTTTAGTACCATGTGCAAGCAGGAGCCGTCGGTAGTCATGTTTACTTTCCTGTCTGTCTGTCTCTCTCTCTCTCTCTCTAAGAGTGAACTTGGTTTCTTCAACCCCTACTTTTTGTAATGATACTTTTTAAATGTGTTTAATTTCCGCAATTGTTGTTCGCTCAATCACCCTTTTTCGTGGCAAATCATATGTGTTTCTTGTTCACCTATTTTTCTGATAAAATTGATAAAATCGTAGTATTCCTGATAACATCACATGTTTCATCATCCAATAGTTTTTCACCAGAAATGAAGCCACTCGGCCCCCAGACCCATGGAGCAGTTCCATGACTTCAGGCGCCATCTGGCATGGCTTTCGGGCAGAAACCCGAGGCCAGGGTACGTTTTTCTATAAAATTACGCGTCAAGTGAGGGATGGAGTATTCAGGATATAATTGGACTATCAATGGGTAATATTATATCCATTATGGGATTATTTGATGTATAATGATGTATGGATCAGTACCCTCCGCGAATCAAACATGGCTGGCTGGGAAACATGGAGGTTATACAGCTGGGAAAATCATCGAACCAAATAGCGAATTTTCCGTTGCCATGTTTGATTACCGTAGGGTAAGACTGTTGTTGTTGCAAACTGATATGCACCATATGTTCAAGTTCAAATAGTTGGCCATTGGACTTGACTGTCTGCAGCCGTCCCCAAAGTATATGTTAAATATCTTATACCATGTTATAATTACATACCCTGGCGGAGTCATGAATTGGCCAGGAAGCTACGAATCTGGGCTATTGTACCTATCCAGACCCTCAAAGTACCCATCAGAACTGGTGTGGTACTTAACATGTTGTTTCTCCTATGCCAAATTTGCATGTATGGGTCAAGGTATGATTTGACAAAATACGAAGTTATCAAAAACATTCAAAAACTATTGGTTGAATTGGATCAAATTGGTCGATCTTTAGCATCGATATCGTCATCCCACGCCGGCCTTGTGAGTGTTGATTGCGAAACGCTTCAGACTATCCCTCTCCTGGACGCGGGAACAGTGCTGTACCCACCTCTGGCTGGAGAGCAGTGCCCACATCATCAGAATCTTATGACAAGTCCACACACATGTCGATGCCGTTGCTCTATATTTTGCAATACTATCACTGTATGGGCATTGAGATGATAAATTCAAATGGGATTCAACAAAAAGAAATTGCTCCATCATCATCATCATCACCACCAGCATCATCCTCCACATCCAGCCGCCCAGCCCATGTCTGATCATGATTCATAGACCCTCCACTGGGATTCCCACCGAACTTGGCCCATGGCAACTGCAGAATCCCAAAAACAAATCCGTCTTGATGTGGTAAACTTGTAAGCCAAATCAGAAACTGTACAGAATTATACGGAATTATCTATAGTGTCACCCTTTGCATTTTAGGGAAAGAACTAGAATCGTACTCAATGAAAACCTCAAGCCAACTGAAGTCCTCAAACAAGTGGTGATTTTCAAAACATATGAGGCATTTAATTACATGCATTTACCACATCTCACGCGAAATTGGTCTATCGTTCCTCATGTCCCCCTTGGCCTTCTTGAGGTTCACGGCCACACCACGGTGCACCACAGTGGTGCGCTTGCCAGCTCCCGCTACTGGGCGTTGAGCGAAGAATGACCAGCTTCTTTGGGGTCCCTTCAAAAAAAGACTGGTAGTATTTAAGCATCAACTGGAATTATCATGGGATTTATACATACATATTGGGATTACTGGTGTCTACACATATAACTTCATATTAACCAACCATATTTTGTTCAGGGGAACTCTGTTTTGTTAAGCTGAGTTTTGGGGGATGTGGTTTTATATGATACGCCATGTTGTTTGTTAAGGGGATATCTATATACTGTACGTGAAACATCTTGAAACCGTAGTTCTGCTTTTGGGGGGCTGGTTGAACCAGTTGCTTTTTTGCCAAAACCGTGGTGAAAATAGTGGAAAGTCTTGCTTTTCAGTGGTGGGTCGTATGTATCAAACAAAAGATGACGAATTTTAAATGGCATTGCTTGCAATTATCAAACGGGCTCTAACTACACGATATATTGTTTGGGATATCAAGAAGCAAAACTGGGGATGGATCAACAAAAGCGGGGACTGAAAACAGTACAAACTGGAGGCCAACCAACAAAAGCAGTCGCTACTTGATTGATACGTTCCTATATAGATATAAACATCCAAAAAATCTAAAACAATCCGATCATGTTTGAAAATCCTATATTCATCTCTAATGATCTCAAAATGGATTTATTATATTTTATTATCAATATTGAGAAAAAAACACAGAGAAACGCCCGAAAATCCCACATGTTCTTCCTGCCGGACTTCCCAAAAAATTGTGATATCTCGGGAAACCCGACAGCCCTCCCCCGCCGAGATCGACTTGGTGGTTCGATAGGCCACCTGAAAAAAAAAGGGCGCCGACATATGGTCCACAAAAGACCAAGAAACATTGGGATTTGAGAGGTGTATATAAACATGTGGGTTTCACTTGACTTGAACACGTAAAAACAGGGAGACATACAATATGGAGTTAACTTGATGTAAGCAACAACAAGTTGGGTTTAGCCACCAAAAATACAGGATTTCAGGATCAAAACTGGAACTTAACCTAACTTAACCATCAAACATGTCGATCTATATACATGCTTTTATCAACAAATGTGGGAGGGTACGGCTATTGGATGCTATGGGTAAAAGTCATTGGGGTACCAAGGGATCTTTTTTTTATGTTTGTTATGTTATGTTATGTTTCAGTTTCAGACCTTAAACCATCCATTTCTTGGCGGGTGACCCATCCCCATTTGATTTCACCAGCCATCCCCAGCCTCCGGAACCCAGTCGCGCCCTTTGCGCGGCGTTGCACGAGGGGTCCCCGACCTGGAACCAGTCCGACACCCTGGATCTCAACGAATGCCCTCTGGTTCTCAAACGTTGCTTGCTGGAAAACCCTCCGTTTATTATAGGATTTTCCCAGCTATAAACCATTTATAGAGGATGTTCAATTGCCATGTTTGATTACCGAAAAGTACCCCCAATGCAGTGTATTGTAATGCAATGTGGCGTATAGCAACCTGGATGGTTGGATGGTTCACACAACAGCTTTTTGGTGGTCCCAAGTGGGTGCTTCACTTTGGATTGCCATACCCTTGCTTGCAGCATCAATCAAAATCTTGTGGGATTAAATTCATGCCAATATCTCCAACTCCCCATGTCTCGCGATTTAAGTCTTGTTTGATTCGGGTTTTCTTGGTTAAATCCAAATGTTCGTCGGTAACATGATCAAAATCACACAGCTGCTGCCTTGCTCGCTGTTCCTGCGGACTGGACAACTGGGTGGAGAGGTTTGCCTGGCGCACGGGCGGGTCTGGGGCCTTGAATTCTGCGAAAGGTGGGACTCTGAATTTGGCAGTCTCTCAGTTGCAACTTACAGTCGCATGCTGGTACGTTACCTGTAAAGATTTGGCTCTGGATCAATCATGGTCCCCCAGCTGAAAATCCAAAGAGAGAGAGAGAGAGAAGTTCATGCTGGAATGTTTCACCTTCCCAATTTTGGGGACGTGGTCTTTACCATTCTTTACCCATACAGGGAATGGATCAAAATCATGAACCCCACACAATTTTATTCATGTTTTTCCAATTTGATCAGGCGTTCTTTGTTTCATCTTTGTTTCGGCACCCCATGTTCATATGAATATCTTCCGAAAGCTCTGACCTCTTAATGTTTTTGTTTTACAAAATCATGAACACCCAAAAAGTTGATTCACTGGCCCATTCAGATTCCTAGAAAGGATGTCCTGTACTATATAAGGCCATATATGGCCATAATATGAGCATTGATTCAACCAGAAATTCCAGTCCAAGGTGGCCATCGCCTTGTTGGGTGCCAGGACACTTAGCAAAGCTCGCGACCTGGTGAAGCACATGGAGTCTCTATGTCTCTTTAATGTTTTGCTATAATCATCCGTATTGGGTTCAACCATCTGTATGATATTTTTTAAACATTCTTAAACAAGATTGAACCATGTTCTTTTTAAACAACGGGTTCCGTATTAGAAGTAGGTCGATGAATTGGGGGGATATACGAAGGCTTTTAAAATCACAGCATTTGATTATATAGGGTTGAAGTGAAAGACGTAAAGGGAGTCGCGGCCAAAGGTCAGTAGTTGATGGTTCGATTGACGGTGCTTTGTGCTGGTTGCTATGATCTTGCTGCTAAAACAACATGCCCTCTCCCGCGGTGACTTGGGGAACATCGAAATGTTTGATCCCCAATCAGATTATACATCATCCTTCTCTGAATCCTTCGGTCAGAAGTGATCAACTCATCGAAAATCAGTAGCCTTGGAGGTCCTGACACACCAAAGATGACCAAGGCTTTGGCCATTGGTGTAAGCTGTCGTTGCCTCCAACGTGAATGCCCACCTTTTTCCCCTCAGTGCTGATGCCGGGCAGTATGTCATATACACGACATATTGCAGTTCTCCAATGGTTTTCTGAATTTCAGCCTAGAATTGTGACTTGGCCTTGCGTTTCCTTTTAATCTAATAGATTTGCTGCTTGGAATAGACACCAAGCTTCCAAGGTTCTGGCTCCAAGGTTCAGAATCAAGCCTCAGCATATGACTGCTCCAACAACGACGATCACCACGTAAGCCATCCAATTTCACTGAACTGCAGTGGAAAAAACTGAAGAGAGAGAGAGAGTGTCCAATTTCTTAGCAATCACCCACTGTGTCTGAAAATAGGGTACGAGTACTCCGTTTGATCCCATACATAGTTTGTCATCATATTACCAATCGAAATGGCCATAGCTTGCAGGTATCTTGCAATGTACATCTATAATCAGAGGTATGTAGATAGAAATCAAGCTGGTTTTGTATCCGACAATAATATCATTATAATATCCCATTATATCGCCAAGATCTACCCATTAAACCTCCAGATTTTTGACTTGAACGACCACGCCCCCGCGGCAAGCGCCCGCGGCGGCACCTCCACTCACGGTCTCCACGCCGCGAATGCTGGACATCAAGATCCGACTGTCCTCGGAACAGGACAGTCGACCTTGATTTCAAGAATTCATGGTGGAAGCACGAATCTTTCCAGGGAGGATTGTTGCCTGAAAATCTGGGATTTTCGGTACGATAGCCAACATTGTCAGCATTTGCCAACCAATCTTGGCAGCTATAGACGATACTTCTTTACCGATGGATTCTTGGGAGAAAAAACGAGGGATTCCTGATGAGTTTGGCCACTTGGGGATGACTCTTCCCCAATCCTAACAACTGAAGTCGAGGTGATTCCTGGGGTCGCTCGAATTTAACCTAAATGGTTCCAAGTGGCTTTAACCAAAAATTCACTGGATTGATTTATCTATAAAACAGGAGGGAAATTGAAATGTGACAGCAAATGGCCCTAAATCTTGGGGTTTGCTGTAGATTTTCCATTACCATGAAGAGGCCATCCATAGATTTTCCATTACCATGAAGAGGCCATCCATTTTTCATAGGGAATGAGAAACCGCTATATACCTTCGGCTATGCCTGTTCTCAGAGAAACGCGAGTGAACTGGATGTGATTGGCTCCTAAATGGGACATGATAACGAGGCCAACAGCGGAGAGGACTTTGATAGATTGGGATGATGAATCAAGCCCGCCTCCTAACCATGCGCTAAGTTCAGGTATCATCCCAATAGCAGAGTCGTGAAATTCGTGAGGACCCATGTTTTTCCATAGAGCTGGGCATCTAGATGACATTCCTTCAGCATTTTTTTCATCCCAGTACAGTCGGGAATGTCAGATGCGTTTTGGGATTTCAGGCACAGAAAAACGCAATTACTTGAGGCAATTCCCTAAACTCCCTCATCCCTTCTAAATTCTAAAGAATACATGATGTAGCTATGGCAATCGACAAACTCCCCGAATGATCCATGTATCCAGGTCCAAACCCCTACCATCACTCCCTCCATGGTGCCTGACATCTGGGTTTGTCCAATCCCCCAAGTCACGGCCGATCTCGGGAAAATGGCCAGTCCTCCTTCACTCCAAAGCTGGCCTGGAGGGGACGGGTGGCGGTGGCTAGGTGTGATTTCCTTGATACAAGGTCTTCTCCCAAGCAACATGTAACTATACACTACTGTATAATAGAATGTATAATAGAAATTAATAGAATGTGTATGTAGTGCATAATATAATGCTGACATAAACAATCACGTGACATACAGTAGATGATAATAGAATGTCATGCAATATGATATCATAAAATGCAATGGGCATCAAAGGGTCACTGCAACTGTCCCAGCAGCCAATGCGACTTTGTTGGATGATACAGTACCCCCTACACTTAAGAACGCATTTGTTAACCGTATAGAGTATAGCATACAAATTATACATATATACATGTATTTCTGGTCCGTGTATAATCATGTGTAAGTATGTACAGGGACTTGCATATGCTGTTTATTGTGTATATATGTGTGTGTGTGTGTGGCCAAGGCCCATTGACAAGTGCCCTTCGATTTTATGAGGCACTGCCACACTTCCCACTGACGGACAAAGGCACCTGCAAAGCACTGCCCCAGCTATCCATGCGATCCTGGAAAGGCAAAAAAGTGGTGCTGAAGGTCAGCTTCCCGCTAAGCTTTCGGGGAATTGCCTGTACAGCTTCTATGTCGTTTTGGTTGAAAATCCCTTCATGCCGACTAGTTTAAAGCCCCTGGTGGACTTGCCATCTCAAAGTAAGGTCGCAATCTCTATCAACTGAAGTGGTCAGTTGGTTATTATCGCGTTAGAAAAGAATGGCTGACAAGTTTGAAGTGGTATGGAAACATCTTCACACAGGTGTCATGGCCATTGTTTCAGTTTCTCTGACTTGAAGGCAGGATCTTGTTTATGGTCCAGTTCACGTCTGTTTCATGTCTTGTTTTAGTAAACGTACCAACACATTGAAAACAAAATAGGTCGATTGTTTGACTTGCTGGTACTTGCACCACATGGACACTGGTCAGGTCCAACTGATCTCAAACCTACGTATGAAGCCGCACAAACAGAACGATCACTCCACCTGGTTGTATAGGGTGTCTGACCCCAATCTATGGCCATTTTGCTGGGGAAAATGATAACCCCTGGGATTCAGGGCCACAGAGGGCTACACAGGGCTACCATATTGTCAGACAAACCCGCTTGGTAGGGGATGATCACCCAAGCATGCGTAGAACTTCCCCTCTCCCACCAACCTCCTTTCGGGTTTGTCTGAAATGTGGTAACCCCAAATTTGATGGTTGAGAAAATCCAACCACTAAAGATGATTGGCCATGATTGGTATTTGGTTGGGTAGGGTTTGATTAATATTAACTCAATTTATGGTGATTCAATATGATTCAATATGGAACATGATTAGAAACCAGGGGCTATTCAATTTATGGTGAATATATAACCATATATATATAACCCCTATTTTCAGGCAACTTCCTTGTCCTTGAAAAGGATTGTTAGCCGCACGGCCAATCGCTGCTGATGCTGAAAGCCCAGCAGGCCCCAGTGCTCGACCTTTTCCTCAGATCCGAAGTCTCTGCGGAGCACGGGGGGGTCCAAAAGAATGAAAGATTCAATGAGACTGGAACTAATCTTATTGAATAACTGGAACTGATGCAATAAATGTCCAATGGGTAAGATAACTATATGAGATTCCGATATAAAGTTATCGTACCTGAACTAAATGTACTGGGAATACATGAATACCAACCAATAGACAATCCTGATGAAGAAATGACATGTACGAAAATAGGGCGAAGCCCTGCCCCCCGAAATGGACCATGAAAGGACGGAGCCTTGGGTTTTGCATGGTATTGTAAACTATTTCGGAAAGAAATATCCAAGTTAAAAACATGTCTTTAATGGCACACCGGCGCATCGGCAACTGGGGTCAAGATGGAGCAATGTTTTCTTGTGAACAACGACCCGTGTCTACTTAGTGTGTGTGTGTGTGTGAAGTCCACTCCATTTGACTCAACAGTTTGAGTCATATCCTCTGGCAATCCGATCTGGCAGGGGAGGATCAACCAATTTGTGTCGATGGATTTTCCAATAGCTTAGACTCCCATAGCAAAAACTCAGCTGCTGGCTGGTAGGGTCTGCAACCAATGCTGAAAGCGTTCATCGTTGACCTGGGACTTCCTTCCATGTCCATCCCGGGTAACTAGATATAGCCCATAATATATATATATATATGTATATATATATGATACATATATATATATATATGTTTATTTAGGCGTGTCGGAAAATTGGGAACATCTATAAAATGGTCATGTTACGTGTTGATGGGAAGTATGCTGGCAAACCATTGGATTTTGATTGATTTGGGTAACTAACATTCAGAAAAATCCATTTATAACATTGTATAACTGGGTGAATGCTACTCACATACCAACTGGATGCACACCTAAGCATGGAGAAATGCCATGTGTGAAACGATATTGATTCACCACACCAAAGAAGTCTCAAACATCCAGTTGTGAAACACCTGAACTGCAACTTAAATCCGGGGTTCTCCCAAATAAAAATATCGGGGAAAAAACGGAACCGTGAATCCTCATTCTCCCAATCTATAAATGTCCATGAAGTGGGCTATACCCTCTGGTAAACTAACATAACTATGGGAAATCACCATTTTTAATGGGAAAATCCACTATTTCTATGGCCATTTTCCATAGTTATGTTAGTTTAGAGGGTATATCCTCCAGTGCAAAGCCTCCGGCCCACCTCAGAGGCAACTTCCGTCTTCTCAAACTTCCCTCTCTCTGCAGATTGACCTCCATCCTGGCAGCAGAAGACACCCCTGGTACGACTGGGTTTACCACATTTATGTGATCATTATGTGTCTCATACTTATATACATGTAATTACATGTACATAATGTTGCATATACATGAATCGTATATGCGTACATGTCTTGTCTCTGAAAAACCAAGACGGAAATCCGTGTTCCATAGGTGAACACAATTTTGAAATGATGGGATTTTGTCAACTTCCAGGTCAGTCACCCTTCCAGGGTACAAAAAAAACACGGCATCCGGGCAGGGAGCGACGAGGTGAGACCTCAACACCTACCCCCCCAACCAACTAACTACATGATATATCATGATACCACATGTAGCTCACCGGACTGCCACACCGGGGCCATCTTTGTGAAGAACCAGTTCCAGGGCAAAACATAGGATTCCATCTTGGCAACTCCCAGCGGTGGTTGCCCTGCCCTGCCTTCAAGAAAGGACTTCTTCGGTTGATGAACTGTCCCGCATCATCAATGTTGCTGGGCATCTCAGGCGACTGGATGTTGCATGATGTTGCTGTAGTCAACTCAGTTTTCTGTGGGAATCTTGGTGACGCACTAAGCTTAAGAAATTGGTCGAACTAGCCTCTTTTGAGGGGACGAATGCTTTTTGAGCTGCATCAAGCCTATTCTTTGCCTGCTACTCCCCCTTCATGGTTTGTCGTTTCAAGTTCCTAACCAAGTTGCTACAAACTCCGCCGTCTGAGTTCGCTGCTTGGCTGGCCTCATTCCTGCAGATATGTCGCGATAATTGGATCTTTCCAAAGGTTTCAGATTGCAACCCTTTCACAAATTGGAATAGGACACGTTTGCCAAAGGGGTATCTTCATGTATCTTCCCTTTCTTGTATCCCATGCAGACCATGGCCAATCGTAGATACCCTGCATTTATTCATGTTTATTTTCTTGAGCTTGCTAGTAAATACCCTTATGCAAAAAAAATGCAGTACTTGGCCACTACACTTCCAAGGTTGACCCAGAAATATGCAGGGCTTTGTGGGGGCCCCACATGTCCCTGAGCATTGCACCCGGGGTGGAAGAGCAATTGGAAGGCTGACACCCAGATTTCCATGTCCTGAAGCTGGCACGGTGAATGGCGGGGTTCCCTTCAAAACGCGATCTTGCAGTCAAGTTGAAAACCTGTCAAGATAGAAGAATGCTTGAAAGTTTCCTTGGGACAAGATCACGTGTTCTGAAAACGTTCAATGATATGTTTGAGAAGATTTTCACATGTGAGAGTCGCCTTGAGTCGAACATGTGTTTTCTCCAAAAGCCCACCAGGTCTCAAACAAAAAGAACAACTTGTCTCTGTGGCCTTCCATCTGGGGCTCAGACCTCCCCAACAGGAACTCGAACTTCCAGACCTGTTGGACCAAGCAGATTGGATCTTGCCTCAATCTTAGATACCCCTACCAGAAAACACACTCAATTTACCCGCCGGTAATCAAACGTGGCAATTGGAAATCCCCTATAAATGGAGGTTTTGATGGGATAATCATCTATGAATAGTGGATTTTCCATTGCTATGTTTGATTACCAGAGGGTTGTATGTACTGTGCTGTAATCAAAGGTGGTTTGCTGGAAAATCCCCCAGTTACAGTGGATTTTCCATGATTTTCCCACCTCCATTGAGTTCGGGGATGTCCAATTGCCACGTTGGATTAAAGGGTGTATATGGTTTATCTATATGTATCCCCATGATTCCGACAAAAAAACAACTAAAAAGAACTGGGTAGATATCCCCTTGGCAACAACATCTATTCTTAACTATATAATTAATTACCTTCCATCAATGCTCTTGATGGAGGTCAACTTCCAGGATGGTCCCATGAGGGACATGATCATGAGTCCGAAGCAGATTCTTTGCAACTGACTGAAGAGTGTCAGAGGTCAAAACTAAGCAACTTCCAAATCACGTGTGAAGAATAGCTCCGCACATGGTCTTAGACATCTCAGACTCTCTGTTGCTCTTTGCTCATGCTCTTCGGTGGTGTTTTCTACCAAAAGCCTGCGCAGTTTCCTAACAAGTTTCTGGGCACCGCGTGGTTCATGCGGATGTTCATCATCCCCATGCAGGGGTGCATGCCAAATCGCAACCACCCAGTTTTGGACTGTCATAGAATATCCCGGTCACTTGTGGATTATATATGTATACTTAACTTCCCAACTAAACCACTTATATCACTCATCTAGTTGAGTTACTCATGGGTTACAAACCACTAACCAAAACTGGGAGGCACATCCAAGTGAATGCCCAACCCATTGGGTATGACCAAGAAACTGCCATTGTGCAGCTCGAAAATGAAGGCTTCTTCCACCACCTGGGTTGGTTTATATAATGAAACGGGGGCAGGCTACCCACGGCAGTGCGGTTGATTCTTATTGCATGTGCATTGTTGAGGTTTGTAATTTAGGGTAACAAAACGTAAGGTAATGTACCATAATTACTGTACTTGAATGTAATGTCATGTCATGGAATGGACATGTAGTGTATGCAAATCTCTATATATAGTATATTGTAATGTATACAGTATACAGTAGATAGACATGCATGCTTGATTATACTTGTGTGTGTGTATCCATGCGTGCGTGCGTTTTATCATACAGTTCTGAAGGTAAGCTTAATTTTGAGCTTTCCCAAAGTGGATATTTGCGGCAGCTCAAAACTGGGACCCCAATGATCCACAAATTTAGCCCATAGCCGCAGTGCCAAATGACCATTGAAAGAAACACATCAAACAGGATTGTTCTTCAAATCCCAAAATAGACAAGTCGGTGCATTATTGGGATGTTTGCCAACAACCGTGCAGCTACTGGAGCAACCCGGCACGAACGGCTTTCACGTCCATGGCATTGACAATACCTGAGACCCAGGGCTCATTAAAGCTTGCGCTGGACAGGAGCTCCTATAGGGGTCCAGAGATTGGGGACCTCGAATGATTCACTGCAGCCAATAATGTGATGAACCCGTTGCCATAAACCTTCAATTGGAGATGATTCTTGGGCTCTCACCCATTTCTGGAAAGTCATTTGGAAGGCTGTTTGGATGTTTTTGGGTTCACCATGACTTACCCCACTACAGCAACTAACAAATAGTGAAGAGTTCTGAGTTTTGGGTTTTAGGTTCACCAATCCTCTCCCTTGGTTCGAGCAATACAAAAGGGATCTGACTGAAAATAGTCCCCAAATCCCATGGTTTAAAGCATTCGAATCCCATCGAGAGAGTCACCATTTTCGGGAACCCACAGCCCATCTGGACTGACCCAAATGCAAAATAATTGGTTCTGGTATATATATATATATGTCACTATATTCTCCGCATATCCCTATCATTTGTTCGTTGAATCCCCGAATATCCATGAATATCCCATATGCTCCATGTCTGGACTACTTATCAGCATTTACCGCCCAAGGCCCAAAGTGACCCAAATGCAGGTAGATAGACCAGCGCCACGGAGCGTTATCAATAATGTGGTAAAACGTGGTAAACCCAATGATAAATCATCCCCAATGACTTACCATAAATGAATGGAAAAACCGTCCCCAAATGGTAGGGTGTAGCATTGGGTTTAGTTGGATATATCTACCATAATTCTGTACAAAGCCTTCGGTTTACCACACGGTTTACCACATTACGGTAGTGTACATGTTGTCCAATGAAATTTCACAACATAAGAACCAACAAAAACACCATATCATACCATGATGAATAAGTATGAATAACTGAATAACCATTAATTCATTACTACAGTACCCAGCATTATCCAACTCTTCCCACAGATCTCCATCCCAGCTGGCGCAGCGCCTCCTTCATCACCTCGTTGGGCACTGGCAGCATCTGTGAAATGCTCAAAGCGGTCGCTGAAAACCAAGAAGTATCGCACCTGTCCGAGGCATCCAAGGTATCCGAGGCATCCGAGGTACGTGAACGAACGCTGGTGACAGCTGGTGCTGAGATGATGATTCCACATCTAATTTGACTGGCTTTATATAAATATCCAAAATGCTGATGTGTTTTTTTTTCTTTTTTGTGGGGGCTGAGTGGATTTTAGCGGGTTGTACCGCCAAACAATGGTGATTTGTACGGGCAAAAATTGTGTTGTTAGATGATTTTAGGCGCAAAAGCGCGTGGTTTCACTGTGTGATTTACTGATATTCAATGGATTATTTTAAGGGAAAACGGATGAAAACACAATGTTTACCATCCAATATACAGTAGTTGGGTTTTTCAGCAATTTCACAGAATTGGTTCAAGGGAAATCTGCAGGAAACCACTGTATTTGGAGGCAAACGTAATGATTTCCTTGCCCTAAACCCAACCGATTTGCTGCCACACCACCGATCTATATGTATGCTGGTGGATTCAAACCATGACAGAGTAAAAGTGTTGAAATCCATCAATTTGGGGTTCAAACATGTTCAACCTATGAACTTCATTGTAAAAGAGTCTAAAAAGAATGGAGTGTTCTCAGCAGCAACATTGCAGTGCAGATATCAACCAGTAATTTTCATGATTTTCATGATTTCTCTGTTCAGTGGGCACACCAAATCTCTCAGCCTGCTCCGAGCCGTCTTCACGCACCTCAGGTCAAGAGGTCAAGCCTTTGACCCAGAAATGGACTTTGAAAGTGGGGATTTCTTCAAGGAGTGCACAAGTTCGCCGGTCTCAGGTGTGACGTATGTCAATTTAAACATCAAATTATCATCAATTATAAATCGGAATCTCAAGATGATCTGTTCTTACAAGATGTAATTTGAATGTGTATATGTTTATATAAACCCATCACCAGGGCCCTGCCGAAAGGAGTTGCTCGCGACTATATAAGAACATTCAATATGCTACAAGTGGTAGGAGCCCGTCCTTCGGAAAACGTCGGGAAAAATTGAAAAGGAGGTTTCCTAAGTCAGGGAAGTATCCCTAAATCATCCAAGTCATTGGACCATGACATAGTGACACAGTGTTGAAACCTCTGGTGAAACCCATGGTGTCGACTGGGGGAACCCCAGTCGTAGGAACCCCCCCAGCCATCTGTGACCCCACGCCACTTTGAGAGGCCCATGATGCATTGGCTTCGCATTGCCTGCAACTTCGATCCGTTGGCTTCATTGGCTGGATGCTGCTACTTGGGTTGGGTGGGATACGTATATATATATATATCATATACATATATATATATATAATACATACATGTTGGAGGCATTTCTCCAGAAATTCTCAAATACTTGGCTAAGGCGCCCAGTGCAAAAACTAGGGTATTTCTAGGTCCTAATGGTGGCAGGTCCACATAATAGCCAACACACTACAAGCATGGTTACAACTGGTTGTAAAACACCAATGTCATGTCAACCCCGGTTCCATCTTTTTGGATGCACATCAGGAACATTCTTCCCAATGGCAGCAGCATGTCGAAAGGCACCTCGATTTGGTAGTTGCACTGGCGTATCTTAGGCACGGCAAGAATATAATGTCGGAGGATTGCATGAAGTCTGTGAATGAGCAGTTTTTTGAAATAGTACAAA
The DNA here is from genome assembly GCA_003297045.1 of Symbiodinium sp. clade C Y103. Taxonomy (NCBI): domain Eukaryota; class Dinophyceae; order Suessiales; family Symbiodiniaceae; genus Cladocopium; species Cladocopium sp. clade C. The sequence goes on from BGPT01000424.1 coordinate 112,710, forward strand.
TGTATATCATTTACGTATATGTATACATATATGAATATATATATATATATACCATAATCATATATGTATATATGCATGTATGCTCATATATTTTATGATACTGCATAAAACATAGGATAATCATATATCAGACCATGTACGAGTACGAGTACATAATATATATATATATAAATATACATAACGTGACCGGACAAAGAAAAAAGCAGTTTCATAATGTTTCATACAGTTTCTAGGTGGGTATGATATGGCTGATCTTCCCCCCTGTATGACCAAACAATGAAGCCATTCACCGGGTGCATGACCTGTTGGCGAGAGCAAGTTCCAAACCACCTTGGTGAAGAAACTTCGTAACAATAGGCACCAGGCAAGTTTCCCAATGTTGGGGACGTGACCTTAATGTTATCTACAGTATAATTGATCTAAGAGTTGCATGAAGTTGACCAAAATGTGTGATTCCTTCTAGGTCTGAAAGAAACTTGACGCCAAGACCACAAACGGTAGTGGTGTCATCTTGGGAAAATGTCAGTCCTTTGGGTGGTTGATGTGGTAAAAAGGACGTGGCTGCATGTCTGAATATTTGTACAATACAGCATGCATTGTGCTCCATATTGTTGAATAATCGTACAAGACGAATGGCACCCAAAATCGCATTAATTTCACGGGTTGGCAGTTGTCATTAAACATAAGACAAGTCAAAACCTGACTTTTTGGCTGCAGGTCATTTGGGCTGAAGCATGACACATCTGCAGGTCATTTGGTATACAGATTGACTTCAACGAACCGCCCACGTTGCTTCCAACTTGGCAGCTCGACCGTCTTGCCCTTGCCGTCCCGGGGAGAGGTCGGGGTCAAAACCTTGGAAGAACAACTTGGCAACTAGTCATGATATGGTTCAATCTTCACGAAACAGTTTGAATGTACAATAAACATTGATGTCTCAATCATTGAAACCAGTAGTGCCCCCTATATCCTTTCACAATTGGACGTATCAAATGTGAAATGACAAAAAGAGACTTCGAAAACAACATCTATGCAGTATGGATGCTGTGTCTATGGGCACTGGTGGTCATCCGACCACCAGTGCTGTTGGCCTTGAACTAACTCGAAATTTTCAACAAAGTGGCAAGATGTACAATATCTATCAATATCTATCAATATCTAGATTTCCGAATTTCCACTTATGGATATATTGAAATCACCTCTTCTATCTCATCTTCTCTCATCTTGCAGGCCCCCCTCTGAAGATGGGTCAAACCACCAACTACCAATCATCACCAAACAAACATGGAACAAATCTAATTTGAAATCCAAATCATCAAAACAAATGGAAACAAAAACTCTGAATAGTTGACTAGCCCCATTTTGTAGAGGTAACCAGCTTATTCCAAAGAGGATCGTTCGAAAAACCGTGCGAAAAATACATCGAACGGACAGCCGTTGGACCCATCGAAGTCATGAAAGTCAGCTAGGCCACCTGCCTCCGCAAAGCCGGACCTTGAAAGTAGCGGCCACTGCCGCGTCTCTTTTTGTCCCATTGATCTGTTCCAGTAAATGGTTACATATGGTGGTTTCCTAAAATGGAGGTACCCAAAAATGGATGGTTTATAATGGAAAATCCCGATAAAATGGATGATTTAGGGGTACCCCTATTAGGGAACAAGTAATACACCAAACTGTCTCATTTGTCTTTGGCTATACAGTATCCGGGTTACTGAACTTGCTATATTTGTCTCAGGTTTATGATAAATGACACAAATGATGGGTAAACCATTTACTAGCAACCAGAGAAAAATAGGTATCTAGTAAACGATACAAAACTGACTATATAATACTATATAATCATTGGTAAATGGTAAAATTCCCCATGTACGATCGAGTGAATGGAAAGTGAATGGT
>BGPT01000424.1:119605-121309 GCA_003297045.1 Symbiodinium sp. clade C Y103
TATCAAAGCTAAACATCACCATTCTTATAGTAGGTCAATCATCGCACTCAATGGGCCATTCTCCACATCTACACCGTTGGAGCCCAGGAGCCGGAGCCATCTTCGTCTCTGACGATTCGAATCAGTCGCTCCTTACCTGGGATCCCGGGTGCGGATATGAGGACGGTATGTTGAGGTGAACAACCCCTATTTGGACTGATTTGCCAGATTTTACCTTGGTCGTTTAGTGGGACTTTTTTGTTCATCTGTTGGTGAATCTTGGAAGAAGATGCTCAGCATCGCCAATTCCTTGGATGTTTGTCTTCCAACCCCCAGCTCATGGCATCGTCGTGCCATTAGTTGGGCTGATGATAGTCGTTCAACGATGTTAGATTGGGATTTTCATTCCCCCATTCGTGGCTTGAAATCAACGTATTGACCCACCAGACCATCGTGCAAGCTACACTTTCACAACAGTACCCTACGTTCATCACACTAGGGTCTGATCAATCCGATGTTGACACTCATGGAAAACCAATGAAGCAAAGTTGGGGATCCATGTTTTATTGGTTGGATTCGGCCACCAGCATTGACTTCTCATAGCCATGGCATTCTGTAAGTCCTGGACTCCGGATACACAGTGCTTCTGGCCACTCCTCTAGTCCTGATGTGCCCCTGAAATCCAACAGATCCCAAAGCACAACGGGTCTACATAGAACTCATAGAACCACACAAATTTGGGAATTGAAGCCAACCTTCCCCGATCTTCCCCGATTCCGCGCCTGTCTTGACATTTCTCTGTACCATCTTTACTAGGTCGACGTAGTAGTCCTGCACTGTGGGTATGGCAGATATGGCTTTGTCTGAAAATGGGAGAATCGCGATTTGAATGGATGATCATCATTTTCCCATTGATAATTTTGAGGCATCCCCGACAAACACACAAACCCATAGATAACATCCTATGACCCAAAAAAAATGGATCTCTCATCGATGGGAAACACTAAGGCGTTTGGACGCATCCTGCCCCCTGGACCGGAACTCCGCACTTTTCTTATCGCTCATGAAGGCCTCCGACTTCAGGACTGGAGGGGACTAGAAGACTGGATCGATTGGTTTGTTGGAGAAAATCGTGACCAGAACCCATGGCTATTTACCACTAATATCCAATAATTATAAGATATTATAAGGCTTTCCTGGAGATTTTCGTCATCAAGTCTAGGACTGGAAGAACTTCCGTAGAAGTTCATCACTTTGGGATTGTGACATCATTGAGTTGGAGAGTTACTTTGGGGTGAAGAACTGGCGTGAAAAAAAAAACGGGTATAACAGTATAACATAGTATAACATTGTATAAGCATGGGATTACAAGCCCAGGTGGGATATGGGGCCGCTATGTTATATCTCTATGGTTTTATAACCATGAATAGAGAAAAATGGGGACCTTCGGGGTAACAACCACGGCTCACTCCCAAACCCCAAGTTCATTTGAATGGTGCCCTGTTTTCCAAGCGGGCAGCTTGAGNGAGAAAAATGGGGACCTTCGGGGTAACAACCACGGCTCACTCCCAAACCCCAAGTTCATTTGAATGGTGCCCTGTTTTCCAAGCGGGCAGCTTGAGCCAGGTATGTGCAAAGGCTACTATGGTTAAACCCGACCCGTTGGGAGCTGGAAGGGGATAACCAATTCCTATGCTATACAATGACTCTACCTATAGCTAACGC
>BGPT01000424.1:123001-163885 GCA_003297045.1 Symbiodinium sp. clade C Y103
TTTATGCACACTTTTCACAACATCCCTTGTACAGATCAAACTCAAGATGCATGCGACGACACGAAGAAAATTTGTGTCTGTTTTGTGGTCGGTTTCCCTTCTAGTATCACGTGTCTATGCAATGCATGTAGTGTTGTTAGTAGCTTCCGTAGTTACCACATAATTCACTTACTTCCACTGCCACTCCGTGGCTCAAGACNCTAGTATCACGTGTCTATGCAATGCATGTAGTGTTGTTAGTAGCTTCCGTAGTTACCACATAATTCACTTACTTCCACTGCCACTCCGTGGCTCAAGACTGACAAGCATAGCTCAGAGAGAAAAGTCGCTGCGCTCACTTCCGGCATATCCAGGTGTGTATATAGACCAGGGCCCCTTAGGGGAATACCACGTCACCCCCCCCTTAGAAGACCCCCCCGACCCCTACCCTATCGATGCGGTCTGAGTTGGTCTCACGCATTTACATGATTGGGGCGGCTGGGGTTGGCCTAAGAAGTTGGAAGCCGTGGCAGGCATGATTCGAAAATGCGATGCAACGTGCGCTTTAATTGCTTCGTATTGACAGCTTTGGAGGGTTTTGGATGGAGTTTGTATGAGTTTCCTTCAAGCTGCTTGTAGTTCCTTTAGAAGCGTCATTGGTGCTTTCAACCTATCCCCCCCAAATTATGAAATTCAATGGATGTAAAGTCACTATATGATTTTATATAATTGGATGGACGACAGGGAAATAACTTTCGACGCACCTCACATTTCTATCACTTTCCGGGTTCCAACAATATCCCCAAATCAAGAACGCGAAACCCAGCGCGGTTTCAGACGCGAGACCTTCTCGCTCACCATCTGCGAGACCGCCTTAGCCTTGCAGAACTGGCGAATCTGACACCAAAGATCTGAAGAGACTTTCCTGAGGCGCGTGGATTGCGTGGCCAAATGCGCCATCGCTCTGCTGAAAATGTTTGCGTGATGTTGCGTGCCTTGAGAGTACCAAACATATAGATATTATGAATAAACCGCAATAAATAAATGAAGAACAAAAAGGAGCAAGTAACAAAAAAGTCGATGGCAGTAGTCGCACTAGTTGATGGGCACAAGTCATCGATAGATGTTGGGCAAGTTCCTGATTCGCCCATTTGTGTGGTTATGGAATCTTGCACACAACTCCTGATGCCAAACAGTCCCTATTCCATCCTATTCCCAGGTTATACGAGTGTGAGCAGTCCGAGTATTATGGAACCACCAGCATGCTGGACGCAGCCCACCGCCGCTCAGTCATCAAAGGAACACCATCCTCCCCTTCCTCGACCCTTTTCTATACCCAAGACATGTCAAACAACTTCTGGGCAGCAGCTACGTTGAAGGTTACCGCACCACCCCCGAGCACCGCATGCCATGCATTTAACTTTGGTGCTTGCGCTCCTAGCTGGGCCTTTCCCAGGTCGTTGTACCTGCAGGATCTCCCACGTGCCAATAATATCTTTGGCCGCTGCTGGGATCCACGGTCGATTGCCAACCATCCGGCAGCGCCGCCTCCGCTGCCTCCGCCGCCTCCGGCTTCGTCGCCTCCGCCTGCGGCGGATCAAGGTTCACTTTCCGCAGTTGCTGCCAGTCGCGGAGCTGCTCCACAGCACGGCGCAGGGCCGGGACCCGCAAGGCAGCGTGCTCCGAGTCCAAGGTGCAGCCGTTGCGGCTCATCTCTTCCAGAGCCTTAAGGCTTGCACGGTGGCATGGTAGCTCCACTGGGGTCGCCGGGCAGCAAGGGGAGAAAAATGGTGAACCACTAAACGCATAGAACCTGCAAATGACTAAGATATGTCACTATTAGTGGCAAACTACTGCCTAAGACATGCTTGACATGGTCAAAACATGATATATGTGGTATATGATTGTGGTATGGTCATCCCATCTCAGAACGGAATTCCTTAGAATGGGCATGTATATATATATATATACATACATACATACACCCTCCGGTAGTCAAACAACTGACTAATTCCATATAGACGGAGGTTTTCATGGGACAATCCTCTATGAATGGACGATTTTCCATTACATTCCATTGCCATGCTTGATTACCGGAGGGTACCCCTAGGCCCTGTTAATCGGGGGATGACCATCTCGTCTTCTGGGCAGATAAAGCATGCTTTGACCATGGCACATGTCAAGTCAAAAGAATCAACCTACCTAAACCTACCTCAACCCATCAACATACCATTACGCCAGAGCCCACAATTGGTTTAAGATTGTGTGAGTTTAAGGGAACATTTGCAGCGGGAACCCATGGTTTTTTACCAACCAGTTGTGAGGCTTAAGTGGTTTCTTGGATTCTTTTTCCTTCCCGCCAATTCTAGAAAAACCCTGTTCACTTCCCGTCATCCCAATAGTTAGTGATTTGGAGCATTTAGAACATATGGAATCATGGCCTTAAACCCTTCAAACCTGCCATATCTGGCCACTGGACCCAGTTCACCGCTTCAGCGTTATCCTCCAGGATGGCACTGCGCAGGAGAATTGCCCAGGCTTCCCCTAGAGGCTCGGAGGGGCTGACCTCCCGCATCTTGGTGTAGATGCCACGCTGTCCCTGCGCCCGAGGATGCTCTGGAGGGCTTTGGATTGGTTCAAGGAAAGATTCAGAGGAAACTGTGGATTTACCCACCAAATATAAAAGGGTGGTTCCTGCAGATGTTGTCCTTTAATCAAGTCTGGGAGGAGGGCGATGCAAATCTGATCTGATATGCATCATGATCGAAGCATAAGGATGAATGATTCCAATAGACTTACCCACCAACAGATTAACCAGGTTAATATCCATAAATGGGGAGAGAATGGGATTGAAGTGGGGATAGACAAGCAATAGTACAATAGTATAGCAACATGACACAATACTATGAGGATGTAAGACATGTGATGACACAACAATATGGCCTGAGGTGTCATCTAACCTGAGAACTGTGCGACCTGATGGGACCACTGGATAGCCGATGGCCATCAGTGGCTTGCAGGGTACGACTTGGTGTTGTAGCTTGATCTGATCCTAGGTGAATGTTTATGAAAAATGACACCTTCAACACTTAATACAAAACGCATTACATACATAGTTGTAAATACACATCTATACAGTCTATATATTACATGAGAAGATATGAGAAGTGACATCTAGCTTGCAATGCAACAACAAAAAACGCACGTTATGATTCTTTTGTGATACAACATCACAAGACATGATAGACACAACACTACGTGAATGGTTTTCGTGAAGCAAAGTGCCGTGTCTTGTGCTCTGTTTGAGTTCTGCCATGGCGTCCCGTGTGAGATGAAATACTGTATGGCATGGTGGAAAGTTGATGTGCTTCAGATTGATTTACTGTGTGATTGCCTGGCATACGGTATTAGGTGCCATCTGATGTGATATAACATGATGTGCATCTTAAATTCTGATAAAGCGTGTTGCAGCACCCATTGATTGAATTACCCGACTCAACTAGGTCACATGAAATATTGGGCCGTTCTTTGATATCTTCTCTGTGTCAAGCCCCCTTGTCCTTGGAGAAATTGCAACACATATTATTTTGAATGTGGTATCGAAGATTAAACCATCCCCTGACCATAGATGGGTGGTATAAACTATCCCTAAATGGCTTATGGCATTGGATGAATCCCACATTACCATCCATTCTCTATCTATATTTTGTTGCTTAAATCCCCACAGTGTCCCTGTTGGGGGTTAAATCCCTCTCACTATTTTGGTTTATAGATGATTTATCCATTAAACATGGTGATTTCCAGAGTTGGGGTAGAAGTTGGTTTATAACCCCTCAAACCATAGAACCTATAGATGCATTCGCAATAAACCCTAGGACTGCACGTGCCTGAAGATCCTCACGGTACGACCACATCAATGCTCTCCAGTCGGAACCTGCTGGAGTTGGCCCGATGGAAATGACTCAAATATTTCTCTGTCTTAAGCACTCAAGTGTATTCAATTGCCATAGGGTTATCTTATGTTGCCTTCACATGCTTACATAATCATGTCTATATAATTATATATATATATATACATGCATAATCATGCATACATAAACATATACTGTAATTCTATGCTGAATTTCCGCCCAAGAATGTCAATATGTTTGTTTTCCACGTGCAAGGCTCAGCTGACCAGCAGGGGGTGTCTTTGAAATACAAGCAACTGGGCAAGTCTCAAAAATCAAAGCTCTGTCGAACAGTTTCAAGTCACTCAATTTCGAAAGTTTCAAAATGGGTTTGTCTGAAATTAGGGTACCCCCCAATTCCAATGGATTATCATCATTTTCCCTATCAAAATGGCTATTTGTGGATATCCCCTGTTTTAAGACAAACTCAAATATAAAATTGAATGAAACCTTCTGTTTTTTAGGGTTGATTTTCGAGACACAATGAGACACAACACCATCCCGAAGCTGTGCATCCCTGTGGCTGAGTCCAAGAAAGCCCCTGCCTTGGGGTTCGAAACCTTCGGCCTTCATCTGATCAAAGACCTCTCTAGCAGCTGCACCATCAGTTCCACAAGCCACGATCAGGGTGTTGTAATGACTACCTCGGCGGCCCCGCTAGCACCCAGTAGCCAAGGTTTTCCTGCAAGGACCATGTTATACTTGTGGCCATCCTGCCATCCTCTAGTATCGAGAGCTTCCCCCCAGACATTTTGGATCATTTGCCATCAAACCCCGTGCAATGTTGTATTCTATCATATCTTATCTTTGACTGGATTTCATGAATTTCCCTGGAAGTGTCCAGCAAAATAAACAAAAAATAGTGATAACTACCAATGGCTCCCATCCTCCCATGCTCCCATACTAATCAACCCTCTCTTGTCCGATAAAATTTCCTCAAGATTGATGGGGAACCCTGAACCCGGCGAGGCTCATTTCACTCGAAAATTCGCGATCTGTTTGCCCTCCTGAAAAAGCTCATTGACTTTGTCTTTGGCGCGAGCGCGCGCGCAGGCAGTCATGGCGAGCAAGTAGGGAACTTCAATGGAGGAATCTGCATCAGTATCCGACTTCAGCCCCTCCAGGAGCTGTAAGGCCTGCTGTTTAGATGGCATGGTATGGCTGTGGGGCCCAAGAACTACACATTTTGCGTTCTAGGACAGGGCAAAACTTGGGTACCATCCAATTATAGAAGTTCGAGGTACCCATCCATACCCATGTAAGGTCTATGTAAAGCCCATGTACGATTTAATCTGTGCGAGCCTCCCTCAAGAATGGCCTCAGGCACACGGATGTATATAACATTATATATAACTATATAATCGTATATAGTATATACCCCTAGGCCTTGTGTGCCATGGTTCCTCCATTTTCGGTCATTGACAACCATTGAACACATTGAAAGGCAGAGCACCTAGCGACAGCAGCACTGCCGATCCCACCTGTTGCCAGTCGCTGGTCTCTTTGCACATGCTCAAGATAGCACAAATTGTCACCTTGGAGGCAAACCGCTGATCCAAAGGTGATCATAAACACCGCCCCAGAAACCGTGGTTTATTATTGGATCTGTTCATTTCGGCTCCTTGGTAGAATTCTTTCTATCCGAGGGATCCAAAGGGTACTCACTTTGTACTCAGAAAGATCGTGGCAAAATGAGGTGCCCGAAACCACTGGCCAGCTACGGAGGATTGAGGAATATTCTCATCCTCCATCCTTTGCAAGACTCTGTCGAAATCGCGTGTGTGCCTTGGCCATGGTGTTCCAGCAGCATGCTGAAAGCGAACACGCGGCAACACGCTGTCCGACCAGGGCTCAACACAGCAACGACCCTCATTCAGCATCTGGGAAAATCAGTGAAAGAACATTTATACATAACTGTATCTGTGACTTTGAACATCGTTGCTTTATGGTTTCAAGCAACCGATAGCCCAGGCAAGGATGGAAATACTATGCCTCCAAAATACTTCAAGCGAGCGAGCAAGTTCAAGTACATGTTGTATGCCAAGGTGTCTCGTTCAGGAAAACCTGATTGCTGGTTTCAACCGGAAAAGTATAGGAAAGTCATTGGGGTGAAAAGCATCTTGAATATGGGAAATAAAATGAACACCATTTCAACTTATTCTCACGACAGCCAGAACAATGGGCTGATCCAAGGGACAATTCACAGGAACCACCTGGTTTTTACAAAATTTGATTGGGGAATCAGGGTTTCCTAAAAATGTTCCTTTCATCCGGGTGGTTTGTTGATTTCCTGCTAATTTACACAAACACACACACAGATATATATATATATATATACACATACATATACAGTATACACATATATAGAGTTCTAGTGCTTTATCTGGTCTGGAGGATTCCGAAAAAAAACACCTCATCCAGCCGTTCGGGACAGAAACGTTCAAAGACCATCGCAGCCTCTCGGTATCTCAGGGACTTGCAAAAGCAGTTGAGGATGACCCGCATCACAGGCTGCCAGCTGTGATCGATCTCAGGGGATCTACATGGAAGGGCCCAGGGACACTGAAGACTGGAGCAACTTGCCAAGGACAGACATTGACATACACACACCCACATATATATATATATATTATGTATATATATATATATATGTATGTATGTATATGTGTGTTACTATGTTGTGTATGAATTTCCCCCAAAGGGAGAGGGAAAACCAGCATCACACAGAGTGGCTTCAAGACAGCTCAAAATGGGCCAGGTCTCGGTCAGTTTTTATGTTGCATTTCAATCCGGTCGTCCGAAAAAATGTGATCAACCATTTTGAGGTTTCCTAAAATAGGGCTACCCCCCATGTCATCCAAGTCATTAGACCATTTTTATCCATTTTAGTATTGAAACCATTTGAAACCTATGGTTTTGGGGAACCCCCATGTTAAGAACCCCCCATGTTCAGCTTCGGACCACCAGCGCCTCCTGTGGGATTTTCTGGTAGACCTCCAAGGCACCTTCCCAGTGCGAGTCAGCGATGCAGTCCTCCACAAAAGGCATGGGGCTAACCCGCTGGATGCTTTGGAATGGAAATGGAAAATCATCTTAACTGGGGATTTCCACACATGGGGGTACCATGGGGTACAGTACCCCAAAATGGATGGTTTATAGTCTATAATGGAAAAATCTGCTGAAATGGATGATTTGAGGGTACCCCCATTTCAGCAAACCTCCAAATCGAAAGAATCCTAGGAATGGGGGGCTTGGTGATTTCTCTGACCATGGAATGGTGTTACTATCCACTCAACGCCTGGGTCATCCAGACTAATCACACCGGTCTTGCTGCGGCGACCTATTGATTGCGCCATATTTTTGCCGGTCATTTTGCAAAATCTTTTCACCGTATCGTGTCATACCCCATTTATGAATTGGACCATTTGTGGAGTATACAAAGGGATCATTCTTGAGAATGACCCCACAAGGCCACAAAGGAATCGAAGAGATCTCCACTCCGCACGCAACCACCAATGCTGTCAGGGTGTGTTGGGCGATTATCCAAAACGGGATGAGTTATGATTTAGGATGGCTTGCAATGAACGTGGCCCTGAAAATTCTGGTGCCTAGCTGCCTAGCTCTTTCCAGAATCTTGACGCATTTGTTTGGGTCAACATTGTCAGACTTTGGTGACAGAAGGTTCTTGCGACAAGTAGTGCTGGTATTCAACATTATTCAACCATCTATTTTTATCTATTTTTGGGTTCCATCAGTTTTGCCATGTTTAGCCTCATCCCCACATCCACAACAGGTGAAAATTAGGTCTCTCCAATATCTAGCCAGCTTCCACGCAGCCAGTCACTGAAAAAACACGCATCGTTTTCAACATGTTTCGACGCATCGCTGTTCCTTCACCGTGTTGAACATGGCGCGTTGTTCTTCGGTCAGCTCGATCTTGGGGAGATCCAGGGTGCGAAGCCTGTCTTCCATGCCCCTCTGAGCCAACTTCCTGGGGCCGATTTTTGCAGATCGAAAGGATGCCATGGCGGGACAACCTCCAGTGGGAAACATTAGAGGAAACCACTGCGAGCAAAATAAGATCACGGAATTTGACGGCAAAAATGCAAACAAACTTCGACCCGGGGGAGTAATCAACATTGAGTATTTCATGTGATAATAAGCTAACTTACTTCATGGATCACCCAAGACTGGGTCGATTTCGGAGCATTTCTCAGGAACCACTAGTGACGTTTTTCAGCGTTTTTCGTTGCGTTTCCATCAACACTGGCGTCTTGAATGGTAGCTGAGCCACGCGCTTGGGGGTATCCAGGGTCAGGATGCAGTACAAGCCAGGTTTGAAAATCAGCAGCCAAGAGGGCGATCAAACTCACATGGACTTGCAAATAGCCACGGAGGTCTAATATCCTCACTTGCTCTACCCCTCGCTCACTTTCTTTCCTTTTCTTTCCTTTTCTTTCCTTTTCTTTCCTTTTCTTTCCTTTTCTTTCCTTTCTTTCCTGTTCTTTCCTTTTGTTTCATTTTCTTTCCTTTTCTTTCCTTTTCTTTCCTTTTCTTTCCTTTCTTCCCCTTTCTTTCACTGTCCGTCTTTATTTCGTACTTCCTTTTGGACATTGCACATGTAATTCTATGACTGCTCCCGCGCACGTGAACGCAAGTTGGAGCGACTTTCCCTGCAGCCCCAAGCTGACTGCAACATGACATATATCATATCTAGAGTCGGTGCGACTGCAGCAAGTGTGTTACATGGACTCTCACCGATTTCCCTGGCCTCAACTTGGCCAAGCATTGTGCAGAATGTCTTGGGGAGCAAAACCATTCCGGAAATCTTTCAAGTTTTTCATGCGTCTGCGGAAGCCTCAATCAAGGTCTAACAAGAGTCTAACAGTTGTATCACGCACATGGATAAAGTCCGCACATCTTGCCCTACTATCCACACTACACTATACACAATACGGTGCAACTGAAACTCTCTTCCCCCAAGAATCACGATCACATCCCTCAACGGATAACTTTTTTTTTGTTTTTTTGAGTAGCTGCACTCCCAGCCATCACCCATCTGCCAAGCTTCCCTCGGTACAGATAATCCTGCGCTGAGGATGGCAGGCCCTGCATCTGATCCAAGCGCCATGGGCTGCTGGCAACGCTCCTCACTTGGCGCCCGACCGCTGCCGCCGGACGGCTGAGGCGATATAGATAGGATGTCATGGCTGCGGCGCCGCAGCCCAAGGAGAGCCAAAACTGTGGAGGCTGGGGGGTTCAGTGCGGGCAGGTGATTTCAAACAATACCACGAGTTCTTCTTACACTCTCCAAAATCAGATCAATTCTGGGAGGTTTTGTTTTGAGGACATACCGTGGGAGGCAAATTGATGGAAATCTGATCCACTCTACAGCGAGGTGGGCCAGGGTTCGGTTGAATTCACCTTGGCTTGTTAAATCCCCATCCCATTCCTCCAATTTTTGTTGGTTGAATGCGTGATATTGCACCCCCCCAAAATAGATAGGAAAGTTGTACACCGTGACAACATCATCTACATCCTCAAAGCACTTTCGATCTGTTTGGGGGCCCCTATAATTCTCCATACCTCCATATGGAGGGTTTCCTGAAATGGGGGTACACCTAAATCATCCAAAATTAGACCATTTTAGTTTTAGTCTTGAAACCCATGGTTTTGGGGATCCCCCATTTTAGCAAAACCCCATGTATCTCCCAGATTTGCGGGCAAGTTTCTTGTCACCCAGGAACTTTCGAATTTGGGCTTCTTGCCGGGCACTTTTCAACCTTGCTTTCGCCAAAGGAGAGGTGAACGCTCCATCTATGAAGGATATGGACACCATCATATAGCCAGGAAAAAGCACCGTTTGGAGTTTACAGACCACATTGTCAGAGTGCGAATGTCCTCCTGGCAATGAATCACCTCATTCCTCTTCTTGTGGAGCTTAAATGTTGTCTGAGACTCTATTAACTCTATTGGATGACCCAATGTTGTGTATGACCCAATGTCGTGCATTGTTCTGCAAATCAATGTCCCGCATCCCCATGCTTTTAGCCCGAACATTGGGTTGTCTCAAAATTTGAATCCCCAAAGCCATCCAAAACCCAAAGGTTTATCATCAATTTCCCACATGTTCCCCATTGGGATCGCCGTTTCAATCGGGGCATCCCGGGTTTTGCGACAAAGCCAGTCACGTGAATGCTCTCAGTTCATTGGTGGCGTTGGTCATGGCACTCACGAAGGAGGAAAAGGCCACAAAGGCATAAATCACCTCCGCGGTGAACATGACCAGAAGATTCACGGGGATAATTGTGGTAAACCCATTCACAAACCAGAAAAGGGGTCATAGTAAACACCATCCCATTGCTAGGGGCATACCCAGTTTCAAAAAACCTCTATCGGGGATAGTTTGTGATTGGGCTTGCCACATTGGAGGAGAAACATGAGGAAACGGGATGATATGGGAAGAAATCAAAGCAGAATAAAGTGGAAGATGCACGGCAAAAGAAGCAGAAAGACATAGTAAGAAATTTCTCCATCCTTTTGTGGGGGAGATCCAATCGGATTGGTGTTTCCAACAGGAAAATCAAGGATTTCGGGGTCCAAGCCTCTTGAAGGACAACATGACCATGGGTCAAAATTCAACATCCTCAAAGCGGTTCAATCATGTTCAATCCTTCCATCATTTGCAGTCCGTTCGGCTGGTTGGGACGGTCAGTGAGGCCCATTTTTCCCCCCATGGCTTTTTGGACCAAGGGCAATCAACGAGGCGAAAGCTCGTTCGATGGCATTCTGTGGTGCCACATTGTTGGTCGCTGGCGCAAATTGAGTGAGCGCCTGCGGCCCCAGGGGTTAAGCGACGAATAGGGGAACTTGATGGAATTTTGTGTGTCATGTGCCCACTACTGTATTTGTCTTGGGATCTGGAGCTTCAGATTGTTGATGGCTTTAGATATTCATCCCACAACGAACAGCCCTGTGGATCTATATCATCATCCCGGATGGTGATAGACAATCAGATTTTGGAAATCAGCCAAAAGTTGCTTGAACATCACCATGTTGCTTGGTGCTAATGAATCGCCCACTCATTCCACATCGTCTACTCTCTGGTCATCTAACAGTTTAATATGGAACATTATATACCTATTTGTTTCGATGATTTACCTATAGAAATGGTGATTCTCTATAGCAAACTGTTAGTCACTTCCAACGGGTATATAAGTCAAAACGCTGACTTGCTGGGATTGGTTTGGGCCATCAACTTGGTTCTAAGACTAGACATGGCGGTAGGCGGTAGGTCCATAGGCCCACCTCCACTCCACCTCATGTCTTGTATTCAGTACCCTATCTTCTCCATCAAAATGACCAGAAATTGGAAATCCATCTCATGTGTTGGAGATATGTCTCCTCATCAACTTCATAGTGCTGTACCATCTGGTAATTCAACATAACTGTGGAACATCACCATTTTGAAGAGGTCATTCACTTACTATCAGGTGCAACCAAAACACCAGAGGCTATCCCATTCTTTCATTCCTCCTATTGCCGCTCACATAATATCACAAAAAATCCACAAAATGCATCGTCCTATACCTTGTCATAGCCTCTGGTAATCCAACGTGGCTGACTGGGCAATCCCCGAACTAAATGAAGGTTTATAGCTGGGAAGATCATCCGTACATATCGGCAAATGGGGGGTTTTCCAGCCAGCCCTGCTGGAATTCACCATTTCTCCAAGGTGCCCAATGGAAACTGACCAAATACTGCGAGGCCACGTCCTTGCCAGGGCCACCCTAGGGTGGGTTGATTTCATATATTGGGGCACAAAAATCAACCAAAAATGGCTAAGGAACTCAAGGAACAACCAACATTCTTATTCACGGCGCCTTTCAGGCAGATTTCAAACATGTTGAAACATGTTGAACCATCTTTTTTCAACCAATTGAACCAAGTAGTTAAAACATGTTGAATAGTACGCCAACGGATTTCCAAAAAACTGTGGGCATGTCAGGGCCCGGACCTGCAGTCGATTCTCGATACTATGAGGTTCAATGGGATGAACTCATCCCGCTAAGAAGTAGAGATGTCCATCGAGATATTTGTAAGTTTTATCTCCTTTCTCTTTTGCTATTGAAACGTTTCCCCTATTCTTCCAACCGAAGCGTTTTCATGGCAACCGGTTGCTGCCAGGCTTCAGCGTGCTTGAGGCCAAACGCATTGACCCAGGTATCGGGAGAATCGATATTGTCGCTACACGCAAACCAGGCGCACGCAATGTAGTGATTCCTCATCTTCCACGAACGCATTCCACTTGCTAAATGAGTTCTGAGCATGGGGGACCCATTTTAACCATGGTTGGGTGCATGCTAAAAGTCTGATTTTCGATGTTTTGGGGGTACCCCATGTCATGTCAAGAAAGCAACAAATGTTGGGCGGCTCTTCAAGAAAATGGTGGAAAATGGGGTCAGCTCACCATCACCAGGGATTTCTCAGTCCTTGACCCATTGGGCTCCAAAGACTTAACCAAACCTGACAGCCGTGTCAGTGTCCGAGTGGCACGATGACGATGATCATGGACTGGCGGAGAATCTTCAACTGGCGCAGAATGGATGAAATATGGGGGTGTGTCCAAAATGCGCTATCCATGATTCCCCCAAATTCCAGCGGTTAAACATCACTTTTCCATATTTTTCCCGTAAAAATGCAATCTTGGGGACACCCAAGTCCTGGGCAAATCCAGGTAGAACACTTCAGAAAACATCCTGAAATGGAGTTCCAATTCTAGCAACACCCGCATAGATGATCATTTTGAAGTGTTGAAAAAGCAACATATGGCAGCTGCAATCAGGATGATACAGCCCAGTTGGAATAGTGACTATATGGATTTTCCCCAGTTACATATGGCTATGGTTGTATATGTGGAGTATAGCCATCCCTTCCAACAAATGGGACCCGACCCAACTGAGGGCCCTGGCCACTAAAGTCAAGTATTCAGATCGCACCCGCATCATGATCACCTCAACGATGGATGCAGCTTTGTGGAGCCTCACCAAACCTCAGCTGAAACAGTCAGAGCTGGGAAGTCTACCAACATAGACGGTGGAAAAGGTCACATATCGTCATGTACATGTACATGGCGTCTGAGTGATACACCTTGATACATACAATACACACATATACCTACAAATCTACACATCCATACACATACATACAAAAAGATAGTGACACCCAAAAGATAGACATGGGTTTCTTGGTGCCGATGATATTCTATCATATTTCTAGATTTCCAACTTTTCGATCTATTTTGGGTTTACTATATATTATATTATATATACTGTGTACACTTCTATTTTTATATTCAAACACACACACACACACACACACGCCTGTACATATACATACCATGCCATTACATTGGATTACACTACATGGATTACATTACATTGGATCACATTACATTACAGTACATTACACGCAATACACAAGAGATCACCCGAGCATTTTGACTGATTCATTCCAAAAACAAACTGGAAAAACAGGCTGGCTGTATTCATTGGTTCATAGGGCGGACACCATCTTACTTGACTTAATAAACAGCACATTAAATCAAAGGGCAAAATAAAAGATGGTAAATCCGAATCCCTGGTATACCCATCAGCCAACAGAGTTTCTTGGCATCACATGACTGCAAGCCATGGCACGCACGATGCGAAAAAGCCCTCGGACATGACTCCAGCAGGAAACAAACAGAAGTGCTTTCACGCCAGCAAACATCCCCATGGCCAGCTTTTGTACTTTACCCACCCTAAGACTACATCCTTGCTGGATTTTTCGTGGCCTTTTCCAACCAGCTTGAAATGGCGGACCCTCTCAATCCGCCAAAGGATGGCATGTTGTGCGATACTCTGATAGCTGCAAGGTCCAACCCTTTTGACCCAGAATATCAATCCCAAATGAGTTATCAGCCACTGAAGTGCACTTCCATTCGAGAACTTTAAACATCGATGCCACTTGGATGACATCCCGGTTGGTAACTGGTGATAGAATCACTGCAAGCTATTTTGAGGTGAAAACATGTGAACACCAAGGTTTTCCCACCTTTCGATCCAGAATGTCCGGGATTAGACTATTGCAATAGGTGGTATCCCCAAAATAGTGGTCTATCGCCCCCCAATTTTCATAAGATAGGTATGTGACAGTATATGTCAAGACCGTTCACATCCAAATAGCTGGCTTACGTGGATGTTCATCCCAAAACATCCGGCATTGCAGGTACTCACCCACCCTCAGCATGTAGCAACCCTGGCTTCATCCCGGTTTTCATCGCCATTTCCCACCGGGTCTCGTAGCAACCGCACCAGGGACGCGGTGCGCAAGGCTTGTGGCGTGGAGGCATCCGAGGCGACCCTGAGAAGCCATGATTGCGCACATCTATATCCATGTATCTGCATGTATACATATCATTATATATATATATAATTATATACCAATATATAGATATATATATATATATATCTCATATATCTATATGTACATGTATGCACATGGATATTCAGTATCAGATCCATTCATTTTGGGTTTCCACCTACTGGAATCCCATCTCTCTCCCCTTGCTACCGGCACGGAAAAACCATCACTTGGTGGCCTCAACCTGGTTTCAAGCCACTCATCACTCATCCAAACAGATTATGTAATGGCATTGAGGAAGATTGAGGTTGTCATTCTCGCAAAACATGCCAAATGTGGCATAAATGTGGTTGAAATAGGTTGCACACAATCACACGTCAATGCATCACTCAAATCAACGGAGCAAACTGAAAACCGTCTTCACCAAGGGGCGCAGTCACAATGAAAAGCACAATGTCAATCAGCAAGATGAGGAAATCTGGAAAGAACCAACCAGTCAAGTACCTCACAACGGGGCGCCTGGCCGATCTTTGTCTGGCCAATGATCTGGTAACAATTAGCTACCCTCCGGAGAGCAGGAATAAACCCACAAACACCTTCCACCAAAAGATATCATAAACTTTCATAAGCCCGTATGTAAAACACTCCTGCTTTTATAGATTTTTTCTCTCTTACAATAGCACAGACTTAATGGATTTTCCAGCCATGTTATGCTTAGGCAGAGAGTATCCATCTGGCTTCAGAGATCCCACCCGTCCACAAATTAAGATAGATCGAGAATGGTACAAAGAACCCACCATTTTCTTTTAAAATCATTGCCCTTGGGAAAGCACAGCTTTGCTGGTTTACCGATTTACCCCGTGTGTGTGAGAAAAATAAGAAGCACTCCCTGCAGCTTTCCGCTCACCACCTGCTGCCACGGTGCTTTTTGGCAATGGGCCCCGGCCTCATATCCAACGTACCGTCCACATCCACCCCCACCAGGAAAGTCCCTGGCATGACACCCGCGCCACGGGGATGACATCACTGGGAGCCACGGAAGGGGTTGCCACATCAACGCAACTAATGGACACGTTCCTGTGTATCAGTTTGATCATTTCGATCATTTCGATGGCTGTTGTATATCCCAAGATATCCCAAGCATGTCCCTAGGATTGTGGGAGGTCTCCCTGCTACTTTGGCTGGTGAAGACATTGAACACATCATTTCCATAGACCCTCAAACCCCGGCTCTTGGTGAAATCGCTAGAATTCTGCTGGTCAACTCATCTTATGTCAATCAAGTTGCCCCCCATTTGCCAGCAAATAGGTACAAATTTGCTGGTTCATATATCTCGTATCCTGTTCTTACTCTAGTTAAAAATTGTAAGTTTGTCTGTTTGGCGGTTTCAATACCCGGAACTAATCCGCTGGATTCTGTTGGCCCTCGGGGGATCGTCATCCATCATCATCCCAAGCAGAAATGAACGTAGAAACAAATTCAAACCATCATTTTGTTGGTTAAATCTTCATAGTATCCCTAGAGGGCTTAACTCCCCAAACTAGAGGGCTTAACTCCCCAAACTAGTCAAATCTCAAATCCAAATCTTTATTACTATATCTAATTACCACATAAATATACATATATATATATATACACATGTCTATATATATAATATATGCATCACACACACATATCATATCATATATATACATATACATACACATTAATCCACTCACCTGCTCAACTAGCTGAAACGCAACGTGGCCTATGGGCATGATCTTCCTAGGACGGCGGCCTGGCAGGTCTATGGCCCAGTAGATGAAGGTCACCACCGCCATGATGTCGACGAAGGCTTCAAATTTCCCCAGGTTGAAGGCCTCTAAGGGGATGACCTCAGAGTGCGGCTGATGCTTGATGATTTTTTTTGGCATTCAGCCACGGCATCAATTAGGAACAACACGACTTAAAGCATAGAACGACCACCATTTTTGTGCAAAGGAAATAGTGTTTTTTGCTGTCGTTTGACGTGTTGCAGTACTATTTGGCATTGATCATGTGATGATATGTGCATGTCATTTAGGCAGAGGTCAAGGGGAATGTAAGTAACAGGAATGAACAAAAGATGCGGCGTATTATAGACGCGCATCTTTGTAAGCTGTTGAGCTTGTATTTTCTGATGGGCCTACGCTTATATAACCATGAAAGTACAAGTTCTTGTTGCACATAGACACATTCTCCAAACACAACATGTCATTGGACGAAGTCATCCCCCTGGGAAGGACATTGCACAAGTGTTTGACGTCCAAGTCGCCACCAAATCCCAGAAGATCATGGCAACTCCCAGCACGCCCCATGCTAAGCGGGTGCTCCCGTAGGGGTTCCTGCAGATTGTCGCATCTGGAACCCAACAAATCCACCAATCACCACGTACTCCACATAGATATTACATGATATTTCAAGAAAGGGACATCGACATGAATATCTGCACATCGTTATTTCATAGTGTTTGTAGCAACTGAAATAAAAACCACACTGTGGTTTAAAGGAACACCGATCAACGACTATCAGTGGAGGGTCTTCCTTTGCCAACTTTGGTGGCACGACCAATCCCCATATCAATGTTAATGCTAGCAGTAATATGTTATGTTTGTATGTTATGCTATAGGCTACATTATGTTGTGTCATGTTCTGCAATGCAATGCAATGCACTGCAATGTATGTACATGAAAGTCATGAATCAACAAATAAATGCATATGTATAATATATATATTCTTCAGAGATGACCTTCAAACGATTGGATGATCCACACATGATACGACATATACACACCTACGCAAACACACGGATATCTAGATAAGTGCCTACATATATACATATATACATATATATATATATAGACATGCATACGTCATTGTGCACTGGATGATCCCATTTATCACATCTGCGCCCATGTTCAACCCCAAGCCTCGGATTCGAATCCTTAGTGTAGTTTCTATTCCAGTAAAGTTAAGTATAGTAAAGGGTATTCTCTAAAGATTTCAATTACTTTCGCAGTTCCATGTTGTGATCCAAGTGGCATCACGAAGCGCTGTAGAAGGGACGTCCCCAGCATCTGGTCGCCGGTCCTGAGTTCGGGGGTGAAGTTCCACTAGTAGTACATCAATGGGTTAAACCCCAACTTATCAAGATTGTTCAATAATAATAAATACTATAAAATACTTAAATACTTGTATTCATGAAAAACCACACCTGGAACCCCAAGTAGCTTAGTTGAACGGAAGGTGCTGATTGACTTGACTGATTCTCCGAGTAAAGCAGTGCTCTGACAGCAGCCAAGGGGCTTGAAATCCGTGGTGATGTTCAAACGCAACTTGGATGCTGCCGCAAAGCCAGCCTGCTGATCCGCTAAGACACAGAGATCTCTGGGTTTGTTCAACCAGGACAATACACTGCAACGGTGGGGACAGGGATTTGAGCTGGGAAAAAGGGAATCATTCTCCAGCAAAGAACAATTAGACTATTGTTGGACCCAACATTCTCTGACCAATGCTCAAGGGGTCCCCTGGACCTCCTGTATCCCGGAATTGGCCCTTTAAACCCCAAAGGAAAATGAGGGTTTCTTCGACAACCGTGCAATTTCCAAAGCCATGTAGGTAAGACATGAAACAACTGTACGAAGATCGATGAAGTCGTCATAGGAGTCACCAAACAAATACAGAGTGATCCCGTCGTATATGTCGTGAAGATATTCTATCTTCACGGGGTCTCCTACGGTATCACCATTTTTGAAGCGGCCGCGGTATCAATTTCTTCCCCCCTTCTGCTTTGGAAAGGGGAGGTGGGAGACCTGCCGAATAATGTGCACACGCTACCAACTCATGAGCTGATCCTGGACCCCACAGCTGTCACCACCACAGGCTGGAAATCCCCATGTCACAAGCGATCCGTCTGCCAAAATAGCTGCAAATGCCCCTCCAGTGCCTTGAAGCTGCTGAACTCCATTTAGCTTCTCTTGGACGGCAGAGCTGTCACCACCATACTTTGGATCTCCCCAGGAGACAAGCGATCCGTCTGCCAAAATGGCAGCGAAGGCACGATCTGTGCTTTGGACCTCCCGCACATTTCGAAGCTGATCTTGGACTTGGGAGCTGTCGCCACCATCATATGGATTGCCCCATGTCACAAGGGAACCATCGGCCAGGACTGCAGCGAACGCATGTCGGTTGCTGCGAAGCTGTTGCACACTCTTGAGCTCTTGGCCGGCAGAACTCACACCACTGGCAAGTGGATGGCCCCAGGCAACAAGTGTGCCATCTACCAGGATTGCAACAAAGGCCCTCATGGTGCCACGAACTTCTCGTGCATTGCCAAGCTGATCTTGAACGGCAGAACTGTCGCCACCAAAAGCTGGATTGCCCCATGTAACGATAGTTCCATCCTGTCTGATGGCGGCAAAGGCAGACTGGGTAGCGTGAACATGCTGCACATTCCAAAGCTGATCTTGGACTGCAGAGCTATCACCACCAGAAGCTGGGTCTCCCCATGTAACGATAGTTCCATCTTTTCGGATTGCAGCAAATGCAGACTGGGTGGCCTGAACATGCTGCACGTGTTGAAGCTGATCTTGGACTGCAGAGCTATCCCCACCGAAAACTGGATTGCCCCATGCAAAAACAGTTCCATCCTTTCTGATTGCAGCGAATGCAGTGTCAGTGGCTTCAACCCGTTGGACGTTCTGAAGCTGATCTTGTACTGCAGAACTGTCACCACCATAATCTGAGTTGCCCCAGGTAGCTACCGATCCATCTGCTAGGACGGCAGCAAAAGCATAAGCACTGTGCTGAACATGCTGAACGCTCCTGAGCTTAGACGGGACTGTAGAGCTGTCACCACCACACTCCGGATCGCCCCAGGCGATGATCCTGTCACCGCCCCAGCACCACAGAGCAAAGGCCAACTTGTTAGCTGTGAGCTTGGCTTGCAGCTGAACGGCTGTGAGGTAATCTCCATCTTGAATCCCGGTCTGTTGTAGAGATTCTGTTGAATCCCCTAGAACATGCCCCCCCGCAGTGACAAGGCGGAGGAACCCTTGTTGGAGAGACTTCCCAGCCAGAATCGCCAAATCCCCTACTTTGGAGGACTGCGGAATGGAAAGGCTTTCACTCCGACCACTCGTCATGACGACTGTCAAGTGAAGCATCTTAGGGTAGAACGAGATAGCCAAGGTTTGACATGTCAATGTGCTCACAGTGACAGCCTAGAGTGTTCCAAAAATGTGCTGTCTTCAGTTCATGCACTCTCTGGCAGGGATTTTCATCATTTGATATCATTTGCGATGTGCAACAGCTAGAAGAAATAGACGTGCTGTGATACCGGGCGTGGAAAGAAACCCGCAACAATCTATGCTTCAAAAACACACAGAGTGATATCCCATGCAAACTGAAAACAGGCACACGTTACTGGGTAACACTAGCTGCATGGTTGTTCGGTTCTATCCCCATGACTTTTGCCTTTGGATGTCCTTCATGAATGATTTGTGCACCCATCTGCTACAGTACTATCTTCATCTATTTTGAGGTTCGACATGCCACCCTTTCTGCCCTGCACAGGAAACATAGCAATTGAGACATTGACATTCTTTTTTTGAGAGGGTCACCTCTACAAAATCCTGAGCCAATTATATATTGAAGTTGCGATCACTGAGGGCCTGCGGACCAAGAGTTCAGCTTATGCCAGGCCATCCATTTCGAGATTGAAGGATTGAAGAAACATCTTCTTGGATTCCCAACTTGGATTCACAGGAGCCCAAACCACCAGTTGATGAAGCGAACCAAGCTGGACAAGAAACATCTCCAAGAAAAGGAGAACTCCCCCACCCAACCAGGATTGCGTCCCCGCTTCGGAGGAAAAACATGAACCGTTGGGGATTTGGCAGGTCCAAAGGTGTAAAAAGCAGAGTTTTCCTTTTTCTCATTCAGCACCATGTACCACTCTCTCATTTTTGGGAGCCCATGACTCGACACCATACGGCAACTGAATGGCCACAACATCTCAGAAGTTACAAGTCTAACTCTGGGCAAAGCCCTCTACACGAAACAATTCTCAGCATCGACGTTGACTTCGAGCCAGCTTGAGTAGCAAGTTTCTTTTGCATGGAAGTGCTGTAAACATTACGTCACTGAAACTTTGGTCACTAAGGAGCCTATGTATCTGTATAACCATATGCGGTATGTATACTTAGATGTATATCCATGTATATCCTGTATATTCCGTGTGTGACACATTTCAATCACACACACACACAAACATGTTTGCATACATACATCTATACATACTTTACATATATTATACAGAGCACAGAAATGCGCACAATAAGCGCAACACGTGTCTCCCGCCCAGCCCATGGCCCGGCAATGGCCCCTCCTGTTGAGCAGACTGCTTTGCCACCCACAACTCTTTCAGGGCCAATGTGACCTTGGACCTTGGGGACTCACAGTGATCAAGCTGTGACTGAAGAAAATTGCAGCTGATTTTGGGAACATCTTCTGAATGGATGGAGAATGAAGCAAAATTGTATACAAATGGACATAGGTTTCTCTGTCAAGTCCCATGCTCTGCTGAATGTGTATCCTTTACCTAATCCCTGGGAATGTGAAATCAATCCACCAAGAATGAGAATCTCTTTCAGGAGAAGATGTGAGACAATTCTCGACCATTTTCTTGGGTTCATGATCGTCTTGACCTTACGTACAAGGTGACGCCTACATGTCCAGCATCGCATGTCCGACGTTCCGGCTTCTTTATAGATTTCCACTATACTACACCCCGGGAACGTATGCAGGATCTAGGACCCAAAACATCCTAAAACTACATACATATTTTTGAAAAACGTGTTATCTGTTCGGAAAATAACTGAAGATCAATATTTCCAGAAAGGTCAATTTAAGGGGAAACCGGATGCAACCGACAAACATGATGGTTCCAAGAATTCCCCATCAACCAAGAATTCCACCAGTGCCAAGCTGCTTTTGCACCTTCCTGCTCATACTGATGCTCATGGCTGCCTCGGACCATCATGAGGCCAGTATCCAAAGTAATATGTATTCATGAATCTATGCACACACACACACATCTATCTATCTATCTATCTACCTAGCTAGCTAGCTAGCTATCTATCTAGCTAGCTAGCTATCTATCTATCTATCTATCTATGTGGTATCATAGATATGCACCTGTGGTTCTACATACGGTATTGTTGTGCCAACGTGTATGTTATGCATGTGCATATGGTATGCATATGATCATACATGTTCATAGATGCATGTGTGCATGCCTATAAATACATAGTATTTATACATATATATATATAATTAAATAAATATATATATATATATACACCCAGATTATACACCCCCAAAGCTCCTGGGGCTTGCCATGTCCCATCGCCAGGTGACCCCTCGCACTAAGGAGCTCCAGTTGTCCAACACCTCGAGCGAAACCCCATGGAAGACGCACAGGAATTTCAAGCAAGAACTGATCGGAATTGTACCCTCCGCTAATTCGTAGCATAGCTATGGAAGCAATGGCCCATCTACATTTATGATTTACATTGATTTACCTAGACAACATGGTGATTTTTCCATGGCAAACTGTTAATGATTCCAGATGGTACATCATCTCGAAGGTTTTTTTTGCTATTTCGAATTTTTGTTAGCTTGCCATGAACCCTGACAAGGATCTCAAGCATCGCGACAACACTGGAAAACGAAGACGCAACCCTTAGTTTAAATCCCTACAATCTCTGTTTCCGTTTTTAGATCCGAACATCAGCGTCCAGTACCTCACACTTGTGCATTTTGACCAGATGTTCACTCATTTCCATACTGCTCCATCTCCATGCGCCAGAGCCGGGTGTGTCTGAAAACTGAAGCATATTCCAACTTTATGGCAATTTCAAGCAAAGTTCTAGTTGAAATACTGATCATCCGTCAATTTCTCAACCTTTGCCCATGAGTTTCATGGAAAAACACCAGGAAAAAACACCAGCCACATCCATCCACCAGGCACCCTGAGCCCACCACACCCCCCATCCACGGCACGTTTTCGGGCGGTTCGGACTCTTCCACCTCGATACCGCCATCGGCCAAGGCGGCCTCTAAGGTGATGTCCTTCTGAGCCTCCATGACGGGCAAGGAGATCTTCTCCTTCGGCGTTTGAGGAATGGAAGGATTCAGCACACTGTATCGCACATGCAAGGGTGTAAAAAATGGTGAAATTACCTTGATTCATGGTTATGAGCCACTTACTGGGATGAACTATGAGCATGTCATCATGTTGTTGGGGATGGGTAAAAACCGCGGATGACCCTGCCATCCCCCAACTCTAGAAAGTCAACTGGTATCATCCTTCCAGTATAGGAAATAGAACGCCTGTCGAAGCACCAGCCAGAAAAAATATACAGTAATTCAATTTCCTTATCTTTTTTCAAGCCAGTTCTTGATCATTTATGGCAATTCATGGGGTGGTTCTGTAAATCTACCCATTCCCAGATCAGAACTTTGCCGCTTTGGGGATGATCGTGAATTTACGCAGAGAGATCGTTGGCAAGTTCTATTATCCCCATCACAACCCTCATTTTGGTATATTTTTGTGACTCTATTTTGCCAAGTCCCCATGATTTTCACAGATATATTATATCCACAATTATCCGTAGATCTCCCAAAATATCAATTAACATATCCATAATTATCCATATTACCCTTCGGTAATTCATTCATATCCCATTAAACCGCCATTTATCTCATATCCCCTTAGATCATCTTAGATCGCTATAAAATCTCATTGAATCCATATTCCAGATGATATTCATATTATATCCATATATTACCCATGATTCATTCCCCACTGGTCACACCATGATGTCCTGGTCCCGCTGGCTCCGCTTCTCCCGCTGGGCCATCTTTTCGAACGCGATCTGATCGAGCTCTCGCCTGGAAAACGTCGCGGACGGCGTGGTGAGGAAAAGCACTGGAGGACATCCAGAAAAAAACATGGCATATGGGTCTCTCTCTCTCTCTCTCACACTCTCTCTCTCTCTCTCGATCAACCAATATAAATCAATCAATCAATTGATCAATCAACCAATAAATCAATCAATCAATTGATCAATCAATCAATCAATCAATCAAACAATTGATTAATCAATCAATCAATCTATCCATCTATCTATCTTTCTTTCTTATATCTCTCTCTCTCTCTCTTCATCGTCATCTGAGAGACTTCAACAGAAGCTGACATGTGGATACATAATATGTATATATATATATGCACATATGTAATGAACTTCATATGACTATATTAAACATTGGCAATATTTTTTCGAAAAAACACGATAATAATATATATATATATATGTATATATATATACACATATATATATATATACATATAAGTCATATATATATATATACACATGCATGTATGATTAACTATGATTACGCAAATTCATATCATTCCATCCCCAAATATCCACAAAATCCTGATTGTCCCAGGCCTCAAGGAATCCCTCTCTCTCACCACATCGGCATATGAAGCTTCGTGAAGCTGAAAAATCCTGGGACGGCATCGCAACGGGACTTTGAGGCCGCTCATTGGACTGAAACATCATGAACCATGTCAAGTGTGGATAGACTTCGGGCTCTTCAGCTTTGCTGGCACTAAAATACCAGAAGTAAACCTCCACGGCTCCAAGATTCTACTTGAAGAGGGGCTAATGGGAGGTGCCAACAAAAAAACGTATAAAAACACAAATAAAAACAAATAAATACATGTAATGGAGAATAAACACACATAAACACGAATACGCAAAATCAAAGAGGCACAGAAAAAATACGAAGAACAAAACCAATAAATAGCCCGCATTCTGATTGGAGCAGCAGGAAGAACAAGAGAATTAAAGGGAAAATAAGAAAAACTATCAGAGCATATAAAAACAATAAAAACTAAAAAAAACAAAACACAAGAAAAAAACAGACCAATTTTCGTTGTTCGGAGCAGCAAACACAAAGGAAAAATAGGAAACCATAATAAGGCTTTTTAAGGGGTTCACAACTAACCCCTCTTTTTGGCGGATTTTTCTCCATTTCACAAACATTTCAAGTCAAGACCAACTGTCTGAAGAGGTACCCTTGCATTAGGACCCCAGGGCTCACGAAATAAAGATGCTCAACAGCTGGAAATGATCCAAGTGGATGAGCTAAAAACATCCTGAGAAGATCGTGGAAAGTGGAGCAGATGCATCATGATTTACAGTATGTATTTTGTTTGAATCTCTGACTTGTCCGAAAAGCCGACCAAGTCAAATCTGTGAAAATCAAAGGACCCAGTGAAGAACGACAGGTCGACCACCAACACGCCACAATGGCTACCACTACCTGGTGGATTTTCATATATTACTCTTTTACTTTTAAATCTTGGAAGTCAAACCAGGCAATGTTTTCAGTCCTCTGAATGAAAATGCCGATGAATTGGACATTTCCAAACCAAAAGGTTATCACAACCCGAGTGCAGCAACGTCCGAGCCACTCCGCTTTGAAACTCTCAAACGCCTTCTGAATGGAGGCCTGGAACTCACCTCCGGATCAAAAAATCCTCAAAAGAGGCGAGGTTTACATCCCAAACACCACAGAAAAAAGAAATATCCTTGGATCTACTCACAGTCTGTATCTCATTATTCTCATGCTACACAGCTGGAAACAGAACGCCTTCAACCCGCCTGGCGTCAATCCCACTGGCGCCGAGTTGGACATCTTGGTACCTAGGCTCTGTCCGCAGCGGAGGTCCATGGGGAGAAACGTCATGTTGTATAGTATGCACTGCATATATATATATATACACATATTATATGTATGTATATGTATATGTATATTTATAATAGGCAACTGGATTTTAGGGCACCCTCTGTTTTTGGGAGCGAATCCCGGCATGTCAAGCCCAATTTTCTTGCTACGGAAATCTCGTTCGTCGAAGCATCAACTTGAAAAGGAAAACTACAGCACAGCCACTCAAAGGCACTGGATTATATGATACTAAAAATATATTATGTGAGGCAAAAGTCCATAAACAGTCCATGTGTATGGGGATGGGGCATCAAACAATGGTGCCTTCAGCCCACAAATCCGCAGTGGTTCATGGTTCACATTTCAATGCTTCCAATTGGGTTGCCTCCAACTTTCTGCGAGCCTAGGTCATCCATCACAGCATATCACAGCACCGCAGCTGAGCTAGCGACAAGCCGGACAATTCGGCAGCATGGCGACAATGACTTTCACGGCTTCTACGCAATAAAACGCTGCTGACGACCCCGCCTTAGTGTCACCTTGCTGTGTTGAGCTGAAATGAGGAAATGGCGTCCACGATGATTCAATATTGCCGCCCAACTTTGGCGAGTGCGCTTGAACCATCAGTTTCAGCAACGGCAAATTCATGGCGGCTTGTTCGCGTTGCGTTAAAGTGAGGAAAGTCAGCACGCCAGAATCTAACACGGGTAAATGCAATATGCAAATTATTGTTGGTTTCTCCGTAGCTGATGTCAGCCGACCCAACATGTTGGATGCCCAAGACTGAGCATGTCTCAATCGTCTTGATCTTACCCATCCTCATGTTTCAGTCACCGGATCTGCTGCACTGCTGGCCTTTGCAATCTCTGAGTGTGGAGGGTTGCCACGGTCAGAGACCAAGATGCTGCCTCCCAACTTGTGGATATTCTCCACCTTGGCGCGGACATGGGATCCATTCGGCTCCTTGTTTTAATATGGTGGATTCCTAACCCGCCCCAAGATGGATTCGTGATCCTTTTTCTAAGTGTAGTTTCATAACCATGTATATGCCATATAATTCAATATATAGTGTTTCCATCTCTCTCCCTTGCTCTCGCTTACATACTTCCCCTGGACGAAAATATCCAATGAACATGTTTACATGGACCACCCCAGTTGGTCCAGCAGTGCCACATCCAGGGACCATTTCTCCTCAGGTCTGGCTATTGATGGCTCTTCATGGGTTATAGCCATGGCCCGGGACAGCCCAAGGGCCACTTCCTCATGATCCTCATGCCCGGGTGCCCCCAACGTTGTCGGGCGTCAGCTGAACCTTGCCATCCGCACAGGCGACTGTCTCGACCCTCCCCCTGGACACCAAAACAATTGAACAACTTCCATAACCCGATGGCACAAATGACTCCGAGGCGCCTCGCAAGAATGATAACTTTGGATAGCCTCTAGAGACTCTAGTATGTGTACATAGCCAGTGAATATTAGCCATGAAAGCAGATGAGTTACCTGTTAAACATGACCGCTTTTCATGGCTATGTTAGTTAGATTGCCAGTATCTTTGGGCAGGCCCCAGGCTTCCCACTTGCACCCGCAGGATAGGCGATGCCAATAAAGGCCCGTGGGTTTTGACCCCCCAATCAGTACCCTGGTACCCAAATTCCAGTTGTTTATGGATGTTTACCCCCCGCAAATATGGTAACATAAATTTCAACCCATCCCAAAACAGCGTATGGGTCAACCAAACCAAGACATCTTGACCTGTCCGTGGTCACGTGCATAATGCACGTATGTCATCGCAAATACACGGACCAAACTGTGCCAAAAGCATGCCAGAAAAGGATCAAACAAATAGATCTTTTGCCGGATATGACAGGATACCCTCTGGTAATTGGGCACGCGGTATTGCACAATGTTGCATAGCTATGCCATGGCCCAGTTAGTTCAATGATAAAACCTCAATGAAGATGGTGTACTACTGAATATGATCCCATGATATATCCCATTTTTTCATCGTTAAATCTCCATTTCTCAATATATTTTATGAATATCTTCTCAGTTGACTTTCATATTACCTCCATCCAAATCGCCAGAAATCCAAATCTTCGTCGCCAAGCAGCCCATTGATCATCCAGGACACAACCTTTGTAGCCACCGATGATGCCATAGACTTTCTTCATGCCGTACCTGTAGTCGAAACATCACCAAATAGAAATGGGGTATAATCCCATTCCCTCACTGTAATATCAAACACGCCCCATTCCCCACGGTTTAGTAGGGGATTTACACATACTTGAGGCTGCATATAAAGAAGCTGTTTAATGTTGGGGGCATGGGATTCATGGGGTTTATGTAACATACCATGACAAAGAAAAACAACCTTGGTGTTTTTTGATTAGTGTTTTTTGCCATCAGTTGTCGACGATTTGATTGGGAGTAGTGTCAAGCCCATATTTTTACTCACCCCTGAGCTGTTTATGTACTTGGGGGTTAACATTTTACTGCACGCTCTCCTGAATCCTTCTGAATAAAAATCTGGGGTTGATATCTGCCTGGGAGTTGAGTGGTTGATTGGGATTATATATATATATATAAATTGCGGCAGTAGGCTTCATCATGTTGGGATCACATCATTGCCACTTCTGAGATCCTGGGATTTTGGGACGTTTTCAGGGCACGCGAACAGCAGCTGAACTATCTCGCGGATGACGTTGTTCAAACCAGGGCCTTGTGGGGCAAAGCTTGGGTCATTCAAATGTGAGGCAACTCTTCCATCCCTTAAAACCAGTTGTGCGCCACACACCCCTGGAAGAAGGATCTGTGATCGAAAATGTGTAGTTCCAGGTGGCATCGACCAAGCGTTTAGGCGATATAGGTGCACGGATCTCAATAAAACTTTGCTGCTATTGAGACTACTTCAACACACTGAAATAAATGGTAGAAGATCCGGACTTCCCTGGTGATCCGTTTCAAGTCATGCCTACCCCAGATGAATAAACTCGGCTGATTCATTAGCGGCGGCGCTGCCCCCAAAACAGCATATACCGTAAACTTCTATCAAAATCCGTCCCCCGCTTTAAAGCAAACTGGTGGTTTATTGATTCTGGGTAAACGGACTTGAATCATGGAAATCAAAGGATGCCCCTACAAAGGTCACCTCCACAACAACTAAGGCCGAATTAAAGGGTTATTAACCGCCGGTAACCCCAACGGGGGCTTACTAAGCCACTATTGAGGGGAGTTGCCCTAAAAGTTTGTCTGAAAATAGGGTACCCCCCCCCCCCAATTTCCTGGTACATCATCAATTTTCCCATTGACATGATCATTTGGAGGTATTCCCTGTTGTCAGACACATCCAAGTATCATTTCCTTGAATTAAATCCCATTCGATCCAAATCACATTTTCCATTATTGTCATTTATTATTCAATGACATCCCATATCCCCAATCATTTCCCATACTGTATCTATAGTATTTTCCATATAAAAACCTTTAAAGATTGAACCCATCAAATACCACTTGGAACGGCTCTGCTACCACCGCGAACCAAAAAGAGACCACTCAGCTTCCCACAGAGACCACCGCAGGTGACGATGGCAGCTGCGGCCTGCCCATCTTAATTGTGACAATCTTGGTGAAGAATTAATGGGTATTCAAGTACCAAGTCATGGATGGGTAATAACATATAATTAATAACTCATATTCTTCAATTGGGGGTTGACAACTGATGGGGGGGTTGATAACCCGCATTGTAGGGGAGTCTTGAATTTGGATAAAATATGATGAAATATGATAAAATACAATATCCGCTGACAATTGCCGTTTTTCGTGTTTCCAGGCAATTTGCATGGTTGGTAGATTCTTGGATTCTTCCATGTGTATCCATGTGTAACCAAAAATAGACCGAGGTTGACGCAGTATCAAAAGGGAGCAAGGTGGCTGCATTTCTGCAGCCAGCAATGCTACAAAGGGTTATCACCCTAAGTCCATCTCTTGGACGCATCACCTTCACAGACAAAACCTATATGTAAAGTAACAATTCTTATCTGTCTATCTTTCCCTCTTTCATTTTTCCTGTGTTAAAGTATCTTCTATCTCTTTCTCTCTCCGACTCTCCGACTCTCCACCTATCCATCCATCCAGCCAGCCATCCATCCATCCGTCCATCCATCCATCCATCCATCCATCCATCCATTCGTCCGTCAGTCCGTCCATCCATCCGTCCATCCATCCATCAAACTACCTATCTACCAAACCATTTGTCTATCCAGTCTATCCATCCATCTACCCATAACCTCTGATGGTGACTTAAACTCGCCAGGTCGTCATTTGGCTCGTTAGTGTCAAAGTGGAGGGTCTGCGACGGGCCCACGCGTCGGAACCTCTCAGGGTGTGGCTGTCATGTTGGAGTTGTCTATTGTCATATTGTCACATACATGCAGTACAACATATGCAACGTGGTCAAAACATGGCTTAATATGAGATGCTCATCCCGCCGAACGGGATTCCTCCTGCTACCTGGAGATAAAGCATTATAAATCCCTACGGCTGGATTGAGAACTATCCCCTTTCATGTGAAAACAAGCCATCTGAGCAGTGTTCAAAAATCCTATGTCCTGTGGTCGAGAACGGGATTCCCCGCATGGAATGTGCTTATCCCCACTGTATATATATATATATTATATGGTTTGTATAATCCCCGCACTAATCATCAACCAGCACAAGATGGTGCCCCACAGTTGGCAAAGTTGGTTGGTAATTCCAACTTCACCAGGGTTTATGATATTAATTATGTGCTCCATATACCTAGAGCTACCAACTTAGCGAACTATGGCCATGGCCATTGCCAAGCGGCTGCAAATAGTTCCTTGGAGCATTGTCCGTCGAGCCGTCTCGCATAAAGGACCTGACCAGGGATTTCCCCACGAAAAGATAGGGGTTCCAGGAAAATTTCCCACAAACATATGGATGTATATGTATGTGCACACACACACATATATATATATACACATATCTATGTGTGTGCGGGGCTATTGAGGAAACATAACAAAACAACATCCATCCCAACATGGCTCAGAATCTTTTTGTATTAATATCAGCCTCTTCACCCGACTGTTTGAGTTGTTGGTTGTTTGACCGTTCTTCAATCCTTTGAGTTCAAATTGAAGAAGATCATCATCGAACGAACTAGCGGCAGCCATATATATATGTATACACACACATCATTGAATCATACAATTCATATAGCCACACATATCATGTACTGTACATATTGCGGACAGCAAAATGTCCTTCGAAATCACAGAGTTTGGCAAAGTTGATGACCTCAACCTCCAATCATCAGCTCAGGTCGCAGCTGGGTAGTCCACCAATCATCTCTCAAGAACAAGGAGCCATGCCTTGAAGGACAACCCGAGGACAACCCAAACTGATGGCCCCTGATGCGGCCATATCCCCGGTGAGAAATCTTAGATAAATATACATATTTTAAACATATACGTAGATACCATATTATGTGATTATAAACCACGTACTATCTGGGACAAGAGCTTCTGTAGCTTCAATATTTTCAACCATGGGCTTTCTCTACAAAATCCTCACCAATTCTGAGGCTTACAAGGGATACGGTAGATGTAATCCATATCTGGGAATATCTGGGATATGGGGCCCGACCCTCATCAGTCTGGGAGCCTACTGGACGGTGACTATGACAGGTACTGGGCCGAGTATGGCCCACTTTACTCAAGTTGACCTCCCAGCAGTCGCACCGGGCATGGGTTGTCATTGTTTGCATCACTCATGGATGTATGGTATAAACATTTTTCGATGTAGTATAGTCTAGTAAGGTCTAGTCCTGTGATGTGAAAACAGCTCCGGGTTAAAGACCAAAAAGGAAAACCAAGGAATGCATGGAATCTATGGGGGCCTCCAATGAATAGGGCTACCATCAGCCAGGGGGTCCCTATAAATTCCACCAAGTGAGTGCAAGTTTACCTCTACTTGACAATCCATCTATAACTGGGGTATAGACCACAAAGAAAAGCTTCTGTTGCATAGGAATAGGATGCATCATGATGCATCCCATTTAACCATATGCATCTCAGTTAGTGGTAAATCCGATACATACAACCACAATTAGATGAATTACACAATCATGATCAATCAATATCAATCATGTATATATATATATATGTGTAAATATACCCCATGATATTCCATTATCCATATCCATATGTTTGCCAACTTGGTCCCTGTGACAAGTGCCACGAACGCTGGGACTCCGAACGACTGGTCCGCCAAAGAACCTGCGGAGTCAGGGATCAGGTATTGGGAGATCAAGGGATTGAACCACCAACCGCCCTAACCATCGAAAAATTGGATTGAACCAAACATTGGGTCAGAACGCAAATACGAGAAATCGACTTAAGTCACATCACGCCGCAAAAGGCACATCATGTGTGGCGGGCGCCACGAAAAAGCCAAACCACATCACGACGCTGAAGTCACATCATGAGCANCACGCCGCAAAAGGCACATCATGTGTGGCGGGCGCCACGAAAAAGCCAAACCACATCACGACGCTGAAGTCACATCATGAGCATCATTTTTTGTAAGAAGTCATTGCGGGCGCCAATGAATTCAGAAAATCCAATCTTTGGATCAAAATCAGTAAAACGTGGGGCGCGCGCAGTCAAAAGGGATGTTTTGAATGAAAACGACGCATCAATTACATACACTTTCCATTGGGGCGCTGGTTTTCACAGGTTGGTACATTCACAAGTATCTGGGAATACAAGAATTCAATTTGATCATCATGGAATGGTGTGTATATAAATCAAAAAATAAACACACACACACACACACATATATATATATATCATATATCTATCCATAATCAACAATATGATGTTTGGGCGTCTCACAGTGGGGAAGAGGCCCACTAATTTTCATGGGAAAATGATGAATACCATGAGATGTTTGGGTTCCAACATGTTCCAACTTTTGATACAGCCTCACATGGTGCATGGTTTGCAAAAACAAGGTTTTCAACTCGGCCTGATGTCAGCTCTCGTACCCAAGGCTTATGATAAAATGCTCGTTGGAAGGCACCAGTACGAAGCCACCTGTCTGCCTCTCCATTTTCCTGGCCTTTTAATTGACTTTCCATTTTCTTCGATGGGAACTTGTCCCCGAGATTGACACCTTGGTCGAACGGACAGATCCAAGAATCTTAGGGAACCGTTTCTGCACCAAAGGCAGTTTTATGTATTGTTTTTGCATTGCTCAGCATTCTGCTGGCTGCTGGGCTGATGCCATAGTTTCATGTTGGGCTTTCTCTCTGTGTCCCTGCCGAGCCACACTGCAAGCGACTGATGGTGGAATTGGCCGGCAAAATCTCTGCCAGTGCCTCATCTCCAGAACATGGGGGATCCATGGCCATCCTAACATGGCTCAGGCCGTTGGGGCTGTTGGGGGGTACCTCTGGGCCTTCCAGCTGTCCACTTGGAAAGTCAGGGGATGCAAATTTCACAAGATCCAGCTGAGCTTGAGGCCAGAGGCGTCGAAATCTTCTTCAAGTAATCTGAGGCCACAGGGAAGCTGTGGGGGGTCCCAACCCAGGCTGCTGCCAAATGGATTCTACCCTCCCTCAAACATGTCTGGCTGGACTATTTTCATCTATTTTCTGGGCATGTAAATGGGGAAATCATCTACAAATGAAGAGTTTTGCATTGCCATGTTTGATTACTCCAGGGTACATGTGGATGCACTCCATACATGGGTTGGTGATGTCCAGGGCAAATGCATGCATAGTCTGCGTGCTAATTGTGGTGTGGGTCAAGTGTGGGCGTGCAGAAAGTCAACATGAAGGCAAGAAATGCTACTCCCAACCCTCCAGAACCCTCTCCGGGTTGAAACCGTCAATGCAGATCCGTTCAGAAGGCAACTCAACCAGAACAGGATAAGTTCGCTCTATCCGCTACAGCCACATGCTCCCCCGCGAGCCCCCATGACATGAATCTGTCACAGGATCTTATTGGGAGGTCACATGGCCTGACCAATTTTGGGCATACTTTCCCTGCAGATGGGGATGCCCAAAAAACATAGTTAGTTAGCCGATAATTAGCCGCACTTCGCTTCCCCCCAGGCTTGGAGCTCCGCGCCATCTTTGGGCATGGGTGGATACTTGAAACCTGCCGGCATCATAGAGCTGAAATTCAAATACCACAGCTGGCAATGGAAAAACCCAAGGGCAGTACGGTATCCAGTTCTTCCCAACCCACTGAAATCCCAAGAATTTCCCTGGTATCTTGGATGCCTCAAGAGAATCCCACCAAGCCCCCGCAAAAGAATCAACATCGTCCCAGTCACCTGCGGGTTCGAAGCGCGGCTGCCCGGTGGTGAAGGCCATTCGCCCGAACCAGCGGCCCAAGGGGTTCACCCTCTTGGCATGGGTCACACCTCAGGGATAGGAACCAAATGGAACCGAGGTGCTGAGTCCCCTTTTGGCCGAAGATCATCTACTGTACCAGGAATCTAGGCCAACCGCACAAGATGGTGAAATCTACGCGTCTTTTAAACAAAAACACCTTTAAGACGTGTTGCTGGTTTTTTGGACATGACTGAACTGTGATGGTGTGACATGTATGGTCAGCGCCTTGTTGAGCAAGTAAGTATATGTTCTGAGGGGGGCGCTGACCACAAACACAGATGCAGACACACACACACACAGATAGATAGATGCGCACTTTTATGTGTAGCTAGAAGTACTTACATATCTATGTATTTATACCGATCACAGTAATTATCTAAATACATGGATACTTCAGGTTTCAGGTTATAGAGAACATAATTGAAGTCTTCTTTACTTCTTCGGCTTGCCGGAATCCTGTAGGTCCAATTTTAGCAAACATGGGGAGATAGTCGGTGTATGGGGATCTCACATGGAACAGGACAGTTTCAAAAATGCAGGGCTTCTCGTTGCAACAGTGGGTTTCCATCAAACTATGTTGAAATCTTCAGACATCTTCAGACCCACTTATGGACCCTTTCGGGAAGCTCTTGTCATATCACCTTCAAAATTGAGATGTCGACCCCCCAATGATGTCTACCCTCTGGTAAACTAACATAGCCATGGAAAATCACCATTTTTGATGGGAAAATCCACTATAAATGGTCCATTATTGGTCCATTTTCAATAGCAAACTGTTAGTTTTCCAGAGGGTATTTAAAATGCCGGTTCCATCGGTTCCATGTTCAATTTCTGCCTGCCTTTGTTGACCCTCAATCGGCCATGCTGCTGCTGATACCATAGATTATCCACATAGCATTTGTGTCAACCCTGGACAACCGGATAACCCCCCCGCGCTATTGAATGGGCGATTGGCATTAAGTATACTTACAAGAAAATCATTTTTCTAGTTTGGAGGACACCTTCATTCATCAGCCAGGTTTTTTTTGATGACTCCAGCTGAATACTTTTTCCAGTCAACTGAGAGTCTGACATGCGTGGATTGGGATGTACACTGTCTTGCTGTACATCCGCACCTCATGGCATCCCAAGTCCATCATCCAGGCACTGACCCAGCACCAACAGTTGCTGGCAGGAATTTTGATATTCTGTTGGCCAACATCCCCATTTTGGTGGTTCATGTTCCAATGCTAGCTTGTTTGGAAGCTCGTCACAACAGTGTCTTGACAGAACTAATAGCAGCAACTAAGTTAACCGCCACTACGATAGAAACTCCAGCTTGCTTACGGACACGGCTATCCAAAGATGAAACCATAACAATTTACACAATGCGTTATTGGTACCAAGCTATTCACTGTCAATCAGCCGTCCCACAGGCCCCTTCAGCCTATATCCTAGCATCCCTTGTTGCTGATCATATGGCGAGGATTGGGATGTAACTAGACATTGGGATGTAATAGGATTAGCCTAAACTAATGGGATTATTCATGTTGCTGTATAATTGTTGATGTTAACTACTGATCCTAACTGTTCCCAATTATTACAAGAATCTTATGGTAACAGCAATAGTGAGCTAATTACATTCATTATCGGACCCATAACTAATAATAGTAATTGCACTAAATATGATCAATAGTTACAATCACTACTATAATTGCAATAATCTGCATTAATGAATAACAATGATAGTTAGTTGCAATTATTGGGATGTAGTAGGGTCATCCGGTCATCCTTAACTCATGGGGCCATTCATGTTCATTGCTAATTACTCCTACTAATAAGTATACTTACTGTTTACGGTATAGTACCACACACAATTATCGAGCATACTTATCATTGTATAATTACTGATTATTGTTTTTATTCGTAGCAATACTAGGTATAGGTAGAATAATAGGGGATAGTTCTCCCAGCAATAAACCTCTATGTGCAGGGAATGTTCATGGATTTTCCATTGCTATTCTTGATTCGCAACAGGTAGTCACCAAGAACAATAACAATAATCATACTACGGGATTACTAGTACTGTTGCTAAGAATATGGATTACTATCTTTTACTAATAAATATATACTTGCTACTAACAATATTTGTTATATACTATCCCCACTGATAGCACTAATAAGTACTAGTAATAGCAATAATGATAGGTAATAGCCCCCCACAGTTGCTACTGGGTCCAGGTTGTAACATGTGCCGTTTACAAGATCTTGTGCCGAATCGCGGTGTGCCTTGGGGAAAGGCTTACATGGGCATCACTTATGGTATTANTGGCAATTCGCATAGGCACACGTGAGTCGTGGGATGCATCCACTATATGTTTACCTATCATATCTTCGTGGGCTTACCCACTACTCCCAAAGGCGAAAGCCGTGGCAATTGTACACTTTCCTTAGAATTACGTTGGCGGACCAGTTTTAGGAAGTCGTTGGGGTTGTGGCATTTAGGTTGTGATTTGTCTCCTTTGTCTCCTCCATGTTTCATTTACTGGCCCTTTGTCTCCTCTTCTGTCTCCTTGCTCTTGCCAGCTGCTTTGTCTCCCAAGCGTGCCTTCCTTGGTGTCCTCTTCTGCTCCACCGCCGAAAGCTCCTTGAGTTTTACGGTTGGGAAAAGAATGCGCGTGGCTACCAAAGAGTTTGTCAGGAGACTTAGGGCGGTCAGTCTCCCAAAATTTGATTTCGGACCTCGTTCGGACCTCGTTCCCACCTCGTTCGGACCTCGTTAAACGCAGCCAATCAAAACCCAGCCCCGAGAGGTTTCGGAAAGGCTTTCCAATGGCACAGGAAGTTTAGTTGATTCCTGGCTGGGAGAGGAGACAACTGAGGAGAGAGGAAACAGGAGAGAGGAGACTGCTGCTCCAATTGTTCTGCTTGTTGAGGTCCGGCAGTGCCCGAGGTCGTGGTTGAGGTCTGGCAGTGCCTACTGAGATCTGGAGCTTGCAGTTGAGGTCCGGCAGGTGCCCACTGAGATCTTGAGATCGAAGTTGAGGAAGTGCGGAGGAAGAGGCTGAGGAGAAGGAGAAGGCAACTCTGATAAAATCGAGCTTCCCTTACGTGGCAGGTGGGGAAAAAAGAAAAACGATCCGATCAGCGGTGTGCCATGGGGAATTGGATGAAAGGGTTGGGTGGCAGGAAATAGAGTTCATCATAGAAACCATAGGAATGCAACCTCGATCACATCCAATTTTGTATGGCAGGAATATCCTTCAACTTGGTGTGCCATGCGGAGGATGATGGTTCTAAGTGTTCCGAAAGACATTTGTTTTTGTACATTCTTTTGACAAGTGTGACTTGCACGCATAGTGAATAGATATATTTCGATCACTCGACAAGAATTCGTCCATTTTGACCATCGGTGTGCCAATAGGAATTGCAAATGGCGGAAGATTATTGATGTTTGGCGTAAGCGGTGTGCCATGCGGCTGGCGCAAGTTGTAGTAAATGGCGTATGATACCGCCATGGGTCGTAGTGTTCACTACAAATACTCATATAATCCATAGTGATTATTAGTGACAATAATTGAACTAACTATCCCATCTTTAAAATAACTATTACTAACAAGTATAATGCCATACTTACTGTATTACGATAATGGATCATTATTACTACGAAATCATATGGATTACTATTTATCACTCACAAAGACTAGTAATCCAGACAATCCCCAGTTGCTGTCACCCCACCAGCGCTGAGCTCCCGCGCCACGGAGACGCACGTGAGCCCCGCCATGGCACCGTGCACTGCGTGCTCCGACAGGGCGCTGGCGTAGGCGCTGTCGTAGGCGTTGGCCTTCACCGAACGCACCTGGGTGATCCATTGATTTGCAGCGACTGGGACAGCCATGGGGCCATGGGGCCATGGGATGCACCCTGACACCAATGATCTATGAAACCCACTGATCATAGCGGGTAGAAAGTGAAACCAAGATCAGGGAACATTGAAGATCAACAAAGAATGAACATAGAACATTGTAGAACCATGAAGCAAGGGAGTAAACATGGTTTACGGAACAAAAACATAGACACACAGTGATACAACCAATGGCAATGAGGAAAACTGACTTGCTTTCCAAAAAAAACCAGAGGAAACCCATTGGTGTCAGCATCCAAAGTCAAAGGGTTAGATGATCTGCCCGGGGATCCTACGAACTTGGGATCACTACAAGGGACATGTGAAGAAAACACGAAGAGAAGCAGGAACAACCACAACCACAGCCACAACCATGGATAGCAAGAAACAGACATCAATGGGTACCTGATTCAAACAACTTCACCACTGCGAGTGCAGGTTTCAGCCAGGAGTTGCTGGTTTTTGGTGAGCCGAGGGTAAACATAACCTTTCAGACGACCTTCACCACCACCAGAAGGTGATCTCTAGTACTCTAGTCCTCCAGAAAGATCTGGAGCTGCACGAAACTCAGGTGCCCGCCATGTATGTGGGGTCGATATATTTAATCCTCAGCAGACCATCAAGGCTGCGCAGAGTTCAGTTCTGAAATCGTATTTTTGTTTTCAAACTGATGGCACTACGTGATGCAACTGGACACCCACATCTTGAGGCCATGGCGTCAGTGGTTTGCCCTTCTCCTGCGTGATCGATCTTGATGATCCCATTCCTCTCCGTTGGGATTTCTAACTTTTCCACATCTTTCTCAGACTCGTGGGTTTGCATGGGCAACGTAGGATTTGATCTCTGAATATCTTTGACAATTTCCGTTTTGTATCGTTTTGTTGAGTTTAGTTGGCTGATGCTTGTCGACCACATGTTTTCTTTTTATATATGTAGATTCGATATCTGCATCTCTATTAGTTCAACTTAGGGTACTCCAATGTCTCCAATTTTTTCTCGGTGTTTCCAATGCCAATAAAAACTATGCTCGCCGATGGTGATTATATATCATATACTATCATCCGAAAAAAAGATGGAATTCCCAAGAAACACCCTTTCATAGATGACTTTCCCATGAAAACCCTGCTTTAATGATCATTTATGGGGAATTCACCATATCCACCTTGGATCACCGGGTAGACGTTCCCACCACTGCCCTCCTTGAAACGGGCCAAAACCTGATCCCGCAGCCATGGGCCCACGTCGCCTGGCCCCAGTGGCGGGGAGATTTGGGATATGTGAGATCCTAAATGCCGCAAATCTGGGGGAAATCTTTGGGAAATGATGGGAACATATCATGGTGACTGTAGAGATCAAGTATCTCTTCGAAGATCTGAGAGATAACGTGCGTGTCACCAATCATGTTCTGCAAAAGACACGTGTTTTCTTGGAGATTCTACACAGGGATACACAGGGTATGTGCACATGCAAATCTAGGGTATGAATGTTTATTGTGGGGCTATTTCAATGTCTGCACGCCTTTCATCAATTGACCTGACAATCCTATACAAATGACCAAAACTGATCCTTATTCATCACGCCAGTCGACATTAGGATTTCACATTGCCATTTCTTCTTTCGCACCATTGACAACGATCATCGCAGGCATCATCTGATCATCTGTGACTTGGACCTCGGCCCTTCATGAAGATTAATCCCACCGCCCTAATGATGGACAATCCAAGAAACAACAAGAGCTAGCAGTAGATCTATATATTCATTTTGGGTACCGGACCTATATATGAACAACAGGATCTTTTTTGAGGTTATTACTTATCACAGGTCATGTCATTTTGTTGAATCATGTTGGATCTCAAGTATCATGTTGTTGGGAAATTCATTTTGTAGCTCTGGCTCCACGTTTCACAGTGAATATGGAGATGTCCTAAAATATGGCTACCCCTAAATCATCCATGTTCAATCAGGATTTTCCATGCTATTGGAGTTACTGTACTCCCATATATGGGACACCTCCATATGATTGATATTGATTTATAGTGATTGATAGTGATGAATAATGATTGATAATGGCCAGTAATGGCATATTTAAGGGGGATATTTATGGGAAACCTCTGGGATACAACCAGCCCGCTCCTTAGCCCGCTCCCTCCACCAGTCACGGCACCTTCCATGGCCACACCAGCCTGGCTGAAGAGGGTTTTCTTGGCGCCATCCGCCACCTTAGCTTGTCCCTTGCCAGCAGCGGTGTCGCCCTCCAGGAAATTAACATAGACTCTTGCATGACTTGGGGTTGGAAGATTAGTGAACCCACTAAAAATGGGTGATTTTCGGGGTCTATGTTCATCTTCCAGAGGGGAAACCTAGTTGAGAACAATGGAGATAGGGAAAACATTGTAAAAAACCCTGAAGTTCCGCAGTCAGTACTGATGTGTACTGATTAGGCAAGTAGTTACACCATGGTGCAACAGGGCCGCCCTTGCTGGGATCACCAGCTCAACCAAGGAGGAATCGTCATGGCGTGGCGAAACTACAACCATCAGCCCGGCTGGGTTTCTATATACATATATATATATATATGCTGAAACTATAGAAATTCACTTGCAGTATATCTCTGTCTATCTATCTCTGTCTCCCTCCCTATCTCTCTATCTATCTCTCTATCTAGCGCTCTAGCGCTCTATCGCTCTATCTATCTATCTATCTATCTATCTCTCTCTCTCTCTCCCTCCCTCTCATTCTGTCTATCTACCTATCGATCTATGTACCTATCGATTTATCTATCTATGTATCTATCTATCGATCTATCCATCCATCCATGCATCCATCCATCCATCTCTCTATCTCTGTATCTCTCCATCTTTCTATCTCTCTATGTCTGTCTGCCTCTCCATCCATTCATCCATCTATCTGCCTATCTATTTCCCTGATCTAACCCAACCTAACCATCGATAGAATTCCAAATGGATTTACATTGCGAATGCGCACACGTAGCTGGTCCCTTGGTTTCCCCCCTTCACTGGGGACCCCTGGCCACGATCACAGCATAGCCCTTGCTGGTCATGACCTCTTCACAGTGCAGCAAGACTTTCTCCAGGTCAATCTCCATTTCCGGCAGCAGACCTGGTGGGCAGCCATGGCTCAAGCACCATGGCAACGGGCGGGCCAGGTGGTGCGGGTTGCCCACCCCCCCAAAACGGCACCTTGTATCACTTGATCACCTTTTTCTATATGTGTTTGTCATGGATTTCTAATGGTTTCTCACTTGATCATTGGCAGCGAGTTCAATTACAGGGTTCGCATTGGCAGCGTGTTCATATATTGTTTTATTGGCAGTGAGTTCAATTACAGGTTATGCATTGACATCGTATTCATTTACTGGTCACGTATTGGCAGCGAGTTCAATTACAGGTTACGCATTGGCA
>BGPT01000424.1:188384-198892 GCA_003297045.1 Symbiodinium sp. clade C Y103
AATCAGAAACACTAAGCAGCTGAACACCTTGAATTAAAAAAGCTGCAGAAGTCAGAGGAATTGTGAACACTCTCGCAGCTGTGGCATGTGCGGATGGGAATTCGGATGAATCTGCTGGACTTGCGCAGCTGTCTAAGCGACTCAGGACGGAACTGAAGGATGGTCTTCACATGCCCACCCTGCCGATGGTTTCGGCAANATTCGGATGAATCTGCTGGACTTGCGCAGCTGTCTAAGCGACTCAGGACGGAACTGAAGGATGGTCTTCACATGCCCACCCTGCCGATGGTTTCGGCAAAACAGCAATAAAGTTTGAAATCGCAGGACCAACTGCTGCTTTGTTCCAAAAAGTGTTGGTGTGCTTGCAGGTTGAACTCTATCAAACCAAAACTTAAGTTTTGTCATGCCTTGTCTGCATAAGGGCTACCTTCTGCAAGAAGAATCCACCTTTAGCCCTTACAGGAGATAGCAGAAGGTCGTTTTTTCCCAAC
Organism: Symbiodinium sp. clade C Y103; assembly: GCA_003297045.1. Taxonomy (NCBI): domain Eukaryota; class Dinophyceae; order Suessiales; family Symbiodiniaceae; genus Cladocopium; species Cladocopium sp. clade C. Next base: position 188,876 of record BGPT01000424.1, read on the forward strand.
GCGGTATTCAACCTGGCCCTGGCAGAGAGAATGGGAACAATCTCCTTCTGGGAACAACAAACCGGGATCGGAAATCACCAAGGTGTGGCTGCTGTTGGATTGGGATCTGATCGGCTGCTGGTTGCTGTCAATTTTTCGCCCGGTTCTTCGACCACCTGCAGGCCTGGAAAAAAATGTGCGGCGAACTAGTTGGTCAGCAGAATCCGCCGCAAAATGACACAATGTGTTGCAAACTAGATTGCTTGCCAATAGGAGATGGGATCCCTTACTGGCATTGCGCTGGCACAAGATTTTGTCAGTGCCAGCACAATCCTGCCCAGCGACACCCCAAGGCCCCAGGGAAATATCCTTCCTGGGATGACCGGTTTAGCAAAGGACCAGCACAAAAGGACCACAAACGAAACCAATTGTCGCTCTCAAACTCTCAAACAAGTGTATAACTTCGAACAAGTGTCGCTCTCAACAGCTGGACCAGGTGTATAAGTCCGCCACCAGAGAAACTCATTCCCAATTGAAGTATCCAGTTCTCAGTTTTGATATAGTATAGCCCTAAGGCAACTTCCACCCCGCCTCGTGCGGGTACAACTGGTATACTACATGTTTTTGATTTCTAATCATGCCCCATGGATGTGGATGAACAGGTCCCTGGCAGCTAACCACTGACGCTAGTGATTTGGACGCTTTCGTGCACTAACTGCAAGTCGAACTGCTGCAGATTGTTCATGGCTTTATGTTCTGTTTTCATTTTTCTCCCATGCGACTAAACACCCACCTCTGATTCCATTGATCCTAAAGTTGTCTTTGGCAACCATGACAGCGCTTTCGAGAAATATGGTATGGCTGCTGGAACAACCTCGTGATTCCCTCTTAATTCGCCACAAGCGAATGGATTGGATTTACAACAAAGTGTGTCTTGTAGGTGGGTGAGAACTGCACTTGCAAACAAGTTCAGCTGAAACAACCATCTGAGGGTCATGTCTACCTGTAACTAGGGTATATCAGTGCAGGTTTTGGATGATGCGTCACGGATCGGGGTCTGCTAAGCCCACATTTTGCTATTCCAACCTGAGGGTGATTGAACGACTTGACCTTGGACCCATGCGAAAAGACGACCGTAAACGAAAACGCACTTTGAGAACTACTCGAAAACACTCGAAACTTAAAGGCAATACGACTTACAATACGTACATGTGGTTGCAGTCATTCCACCACGCCCCAATTGCTGCTTGCTGAGGACGATACCTCCACAGCAGTGGTCGCCAGCGCTTTCACGGCACTCCTGAGTTGCGAGCTTCAAAGTGTTGTGATTAGTGCGATGAAGGATATTGCTGGGTTCTGCTGGAGGNGCCAGCGCTTTCACGGCACTCCTGAGTTGCGAGCTTCAAAGTGTTGTGATTAGTGCGATGAAGGATATTGCTGGGTTCTGCTGGAGGCCGAAGGATATACTCCGTATTTGTTGCCAAGGATAGCCTTTGAACTTTCCATAATTCCATATAACATATTTCTTAGGCCTTATCCAGTTGGATTTGGAAGAGCTCTGTTCGTCTACGAAGCCGATGCATCTGGTACTCCATTCATTGCCAGTGGATTTGGACCCAGTTGAACAATTTCAGTGTTAATGGGGGATGTTTGGGCTGACGCACAGCTTGGCCGCTCAATCACCTCTTCAATTCCCGGCTGAGGTAGGGTGTTGGCCAACTTTTTTTCCAGCAAAATGATTACCTCAGCCGTGGGTGGGTACTATGACCCAATTTGTGGTACTTTGAGGCTGGAATTTCTCAAGTTGCGTTCAGAACTTATGGCACTGCAAAGTGCAGCCAGTTTCAATATCTAGAGGATGAAATCGGCCGTGCAAATGCTCAGAAGTGAAACTACATGCCATTTCCATCCATTTCCGTATATTTCCATGTTCCTTTCGCAAGTGGTGTGGCTGATTTTGGCTGCGGAAAAACAACCCGCAGCAACGAGCGCAAACTGAAAAAGTGTGCTGCATGATTTACACCAAGAAAAACGTATCACCTTTGTGAACATCACCCACTTTGCATGTTTATGAGTTACACAGCAGCACAAGATAGCACATGTCACATGAATTTTCTGACCATCTAGGCTGAGTATGGCTTCCCGGCTTAATAGTTCCAAGACTCTGCTTGAAGGGATGGAGGCAGTTAAGTTGGGAGGTGGAGGTGAATCCGAATNCATCTAGGCTGAGTATGGCTTCCCGGCTTAATAGTTCCAAGACTCTGCTTGAAGGGATGGAGGCAGTTAAGTTGGGAGGTGGAGGTGAATCCGAATAAAAAAAAAGTGACTTGCTGAGATGATTCGCATGGCCTGAGAGCAATAGTGTTCAGAGCAACTTTTCTTTCCAATTCTTTCGATATATATCATGCAGCCTATAGCTACAAAATGCACATCACATGCTATAGATTCCATCTCATGTTGTACACCTCAGGTGAAGAAGGAGCATATTGAGACACTTGATCCAAAACTCTCGCACCAACNGTACACCTCAGGTGAAGAAGGAGCATATTGAGACACTTGATCCAAAACTCTCGCACCAACCATCCCTTACTGCGCCATACTACGCCATCCCCTGACATGCCCGGCAACTAAGCTGCAAATAAACAAGTCTGAGAGAACACGGCTACAATATATCTGCAAGAGTCACACAGCTTCTGTCACTCCCACAGCTCCTTTCACAGCTTCGGGTGGCTCATGTTGCGCTGGCCTGAAGGATCTGTCCCGGAGAAGTCTGATACCCTGAGGGATGCCCCAACATCCCCAACACGTGACTCTACGATCACTGATGGACAACCAGTAAAAACCGCCAAACGACTTTTTGGAGCTTCATTCCTCGGAAAATCACTGGACTGGTTGTATCCCCTGANGTGACTCTACGATCACTGATGGACAACCAGTAAAAACCGCCAAACGACTTTTTGGAGCTTCATTCCTCGGAAAATCACTGGACTGGTTGTATCCCCTGAAAAAATGGATCATGTAGAGTCTGTGTTTTGGCATATTGATGTATGATATGTGTGTGTGCACTTACGCTTACATCTCTATGTTTGAAAGTAACAAGAAATTCCCAGCCTGTTGCAAAATCGAAGGTTGCGATTCCCCACTGTGACGTCAACTACAAGNGCACTTACGCTTACATCTCTATGTTTGAAAGTAACAAGAAATTCCCAGCCTGTTGCAAAATCGAAGGTTGCGATTCCCCACTGTGACGTCAACTACAAGTCCAGTACTTGTCCTGCGGCAGTATTTCGATGTGCTTGGCCGTAAGCTGGAGGACAAGTGCCAGACCGAGATAGACCGCTACTGTCACACATGCACAGTCCGCTAGCTGTTAGCTGTNTAAGCTGGAGGACAAGTGCCAGACCGAGATAGACCGCTACTGTCACACATGCACAGTCCGCTAGCTGTTAGCTGTTTTGTTGGTCCTCCACAGGCTCTCGGATGCTCGAACCACCCCCAAGTCCCGCCACCCCCAGGTGTAGGATCTGAATTTTGCTGAAAAATAACAAAAACCATCGATCTTATTAGCTACTATTAGCTGCTATTAGCTGCTATTAGCTGCTATTAGGCACTTCTTGCTTATTCTACAGGCCAAAAAAAATCGGAACCTAATAAAAATCGGAACCTAATAGTACCTTATTAGGTTCAGATTTTGATAGGGTGGTGTTGAATAAGGATCATGCGTCCAAATAAGCACATATGGCATTTTCAAATAAGGAGTGTTGGAGCTTCAAATAAGGCCATAGTTGCCCAAATCTGATTTTCAAGTAAGGAGAATGTTGCTTACAAATAGAGCAATATTGTATTTTCAAATAAGGCCAACATAGATCTTAAGTACAAAGTTCTCTGGCCTTGGCTGATTTCAAAAAGTGCTTTCAAATAAGGGCGACAGATAGTGCAAACACGGATTTGTATGGCCTTATGTGGTTGGAGCTGATTTTAAAAAACTGGTTTCAAATAAGGTCAACAGATATTGCAAACACAGATTTGTGGGCTGACCGGATTTTAAAAAACTGCGGTCAAATAAGGGCGACAGATAGTGCAAACACGGATTTGTATGACTCCTTATTTGAAAATGCCATATGTGCTTATTTGGACGCATGATCCTTATTCAACACCACCCTATCAAAATCTGAACCTAATAAGGTACTATTAGGTTTAAGCACAAATCTTTTCAAATAAGGACAACAAATAGCACAAACAACAATTTGTATAGCATTCTGGTGGCTTAGCAGATGTCAAAAAATCGTTTCAAAGAAGGCGAGTTTAAAGCAAGATTTATGAAATTGTGCAAAAAATGTACCACAAATCTTTTTGTGACATATCAATTTGCATTGTCTGATATGTTTAGGTTATTCGCTATTTTTTTGTATATTTTGTGGCTTAATCTTCAAATTTCCTGCTCCTGGATCCTCTGACTTTCAAAACCTGAGCTAGTTTAGCTTCTTAGTGCCTATTAGGGCCTTTGGAAGCCACCAAAACCTTGTCATATCGTGCAATTTCATCAGAAATTTGGTGCATAATTTAGCATTTCCATATATTTTTGGGCCTATTTGCCAATTTTGGGCAATTTTGTGGCTTCATTTTCAGTTTTCCTCGGGTTGCCTGATCTGTTCCCTGGGCTACCACGGCACCTGGCCTGCAGCGTTGGCAAAAAGGGGCCTCTTCAACAAAGCATGCCAGAAACAACAAAAAAAGTAGAAGCAAACCACGAGTCCTTTAAAAAAAAAATGATTTGTAGATTTCTATTTTTTTTGGTAGATTTCAGGATGATGATGCAAAAGGTTTGCAGTGTGCTGAAAATGTATTCCTTGCAGAAAATAGCAACCTGTAAGAACATTTATAAATGCATTTAAAGAAAAAGTAACACCTGGGGGGTGTGGCTTGATCTAAAGGTGACATAAAAAAAATATAGAATAGCTTGTGTAAATAATATCATGAACAAATTCAACCTTATGATTCTGGAACTGTAGTACATCATTAAGCTGAACTGGGAAGACCAGATGTTTAGAAGACCATGTATTTTATGCTCGAACCCCCCGCTTGTTTGGTTTTTTACCCTATTTGTCAACAACTAATTAATGCCTAATAACATCGATCTATGTGCATCAAACCAACAACAAAACACCCTGGATCCATCCACAACTGATTGTTTGTCCGGTACCAAGTGAACATAAACACATTTTCACCTCAACACGAACAAATGCGGATTCACCATCAAAAAAAATGTAGCACAACAATGGCCCCTATTAGTAACTATTTGTTTTTCCTTTCACCAAAAGGTGTTTGGAAACCCTGACCAGCTTCCATGAAGGGCGAAAATGATCTGATCATTATTCAATTAAAAAACAACGCTTTTGTGATGAAAGAATCATAAGAGACACCAGCTATGCTATTAGCCACTAATGACAGCTAGTAGGATTGTCCTGTTTAGTATATGCATCCACCTAACCAGTATCAGTCCATGCCCTGCAAGGAATCTTGGCATGCAAGTTTTATTTCTGGGGGCTTATGACATACTGATGCATATTTACAAAAAAAAAGTTCAGCCAAAACTATACCCAGGTGGGACACACCAGTTTCCAAATAAGGCCACAGTCTTACTTGCAACCAAGGTAATGTGATTTGTTTTCCTACTGACATCATTGGGGATATGATATTTCCAAATATGGCGCTGTCTTATTTTTTTTTGCTATCCTCATGGAGGAGACATGGTCAAATAAGGCAACATGTTATTTCCCAACATGGTGATGTCTTATTTTTTTGCTATCCTCATGGAGGAGACATGGATTGCCAAATAAGGCAACATGTTATTTCCCAACATGGTGATGTCTTATTTTTTTGCTATCCTCATGGAGGAGACATGGATTGCCAAATAAGGCAACATTTTTTTCAAACATGGTGATGTCTTATTTTTTTGCTATCCTCATGGAGGAGACATGGCTTGCCAAATAAGGCAAGATTCTATTTTCAAATAAGGGATATCCTGAACACATGAGATGCGACATAAGGCAACATGTCATTTTCAAATAAGGCACTTGTGACTTTCAAATAAGGCAATATCGGATTTTTGAATAAGGCCATGTTGGGAGTCCAAGAACCCCAATTCAGCAGAATGCCAAAAAAGAAAAAAATAAGGAAAAAAATAAGGCAGCTACACTTGGGGGTGGCTCGACTTGGGGGTGGCTCGACTTGGGGGTGGTTCGAGCACCCATGATCTCTAGGGCTTATAATCCAACAGTCCTTACACTTATAGATTCAAGAGTGTACAGGATCTACAGCTAGGTATGCAGCCTTTCAAGTTGGTACCTAGCCTCACATCATCTCACATCATCTCACATCATCTCGCATCCCTGGCAGGATCGCCTTGCCAAAGTTGAGAGCTCCGGCTTCACAGGGGCAATGAGACATGTGAAGTAACCTGTGTTGCTCCAACTTCGGCAGATCCAGGACGGAACAAGCTGACCTTGGCCAACTCACCATCTCTCGGCGTGAAGCCTGAGACAATGGACAACACTCGTGAGCTGGCGGTGTTCAACCCAATGTCATGCTGTTATATCATGTTAATTTCATGTTATATATCTATATATATATATACACACATATGTATATCTATATTTTGTCAAAGCACTGTTACAGTACACTGTTTCTGTGGCAATCATGAATTCAACAGCCGATATCCAAGCTACATATTGAAAGATCACCAAGCTCGATGTTGCCATGAATGGGATGTTTCAAAGGGTCAAGCACTTAAGAGATCTAGAGCTAGTGTCAAGCTTGCTCCCATGTTCCATAGTGCTGTTCACATGTCCCATCCCTGACATACTTCCACNTTCAAAGGGTCAAGCACTTAAGAGATCTAGAGCTAGTGTCAAGCTTGCTCCCATGTTCCATAGTGCTGTTCACATGTCCCATCCCTGACATACTTCCACCTGCGCAGGGGTGTGTCGTTGCGGAGGGCTTCCTCGGAATGTGGCACTGGGTCTGGCGCCAGTAACCGGGCCCCAAAAAATCTTAAGAGTCCTAAGGTTAAGACTTTAAGAGCTCCAAGAACAAAACGACAACTCCAAAGGAAGTTTCAAAGAAGTCCAACAAGCGCAAGGCGGCAAGAGCTGAGAATCCCAAGGAATGAATACTTGCCTTTGTTGGTGGTATGATGTGACATGATGTGACATGCGTGGCTTTTGGTGGCGATGCCTGATTTAGATNGAGCTGAGAATCCCAAGGAATGAATACTTGCCTTTGTTGGTGGTATGATGTGACATGATGTGACATGCGTGGCTTTTGGTGGCGATGCCTGATTTAGATCTAGTTGTGCCTAAAACAGCTCTGCACATGGACGCAAGCGAAGGATGATGAATGAAGGTCATCCCCTTCGGCTCTGAGCTACGCGAAGTTCTTTTCTGCGCGTGCTGTGGCGCTAAACTGCGGTTGCAAAAGGGCCGGATGCTGTGGCGCTTCTTCAAGCGCTCCGTACCCAAACATTTTAACAAAGGCTTACGCCCGACAATTCATTCAGCACCGGAAGCGAATCATTANTCCGTACCCAAACATTTTAACAAAGGCTTACGCCCGACAATTCATTCAGCACCGGAAGCGAATCATTAATGCAAACTCTCGAAGAATTCCAAGGGTTCCCGTAGAGCCAGAGTATCTGGAGTTGATCAAGGCCTTGGAATGCCCCTGCAGGAATCGTGGTCAACTGGTTTCTGGACAGAGAGAGTGCCTGGAGTTGATCAATGCCTTGGAAAGTCCCCGCAGGAATCGTGGTCAACTGGTTGCCGTACAGATAGAGTTCCTGGAGTTGACCAAGGCCTTGGAATGTCCCCGCTGGAATCGTGGTCAACTGGTTGCCGTTCAGATAGAGTCTCTGGAGTTGACCAAGGCCTTGGAATGTCCCCGCAGGAATCGTCGTCAACTTGTTGAATTTCAAATGAAGTGTCTGGAGTTCATCAAGGCCTTGGAATGTCCCCGCAGGAATCGTGGTCAACTGGTTGGAGGCCAAATCGAGTGTCTGCAGGTGATCAAGGCCTTGGAATGTCCCCGCAGGAAACGTGGTCAACTGGTTGTTGTACAATTTGAGTTCCTGGAGTTGATCAAGGCCTTGGAATGTCCCCGCAGGAATCGTGGTCAACGGGTTGCCGTACAATTTGAGTTCCTGGAGTTGACCAAGGCCTTGGAATGTCCCCGCAGGAATCGTGGTCAACTGGTTGGATTCCAAATCGAGTGTCTGGAGTTGACCAAGGCCTTGGNATGAAGTGTCTGGAGTTCATCAAGGCCTTGGAATGTCCCCGCAGGAATCGTGGTCAACTGGTTGGAGGCCAAATCGAGTGTCTGCAGGTGATCAAGACCTTGGAATGTCCCCGCAGGAATCGTGGTCAACTGGTTGTTGTACAATTTGAGTTCCTGGAGTTGATCAAGGCCTTGGAATGTCCCCGCAGGAATCGTGGTCAACTGGTTGTTGTACAATTTGAGTTCCTGGAGTTGATCAAGGCCTTGGAATGCCCCCGCAGGAATCGTGGTCAACGGGTTGCCGTACAATTTGAGTTCCTGGAGTTNTCTGGAGATGACCAAGGCCTTGGAATGTCCCCGCAGGAATCGTGGTCAGCTTGTTGCCGTACAATTTGAGTTCCTGGAGTTGACCAAGGCCTTGGAATGTCCCCGCAGGAATCGTGCTCAACTGGTTGGATTCCAAATCGAGTGTCTGGAGTTGACCAAGGCCTTGGAATGTCCCCGCAGGAATCGTGGTCAACTGGTTGCCGTACAGATAGAGTTGCTGGAGTTGATCAAGGCCATGGAATGTCCCCGCAGGAATCGTGGTCAACTGGTTGCCCCACAATTTGAGTGTCTGGAGTTGACCAAGGCCTTGGAATGTCCCCGCAGGAATCGTGGTCAACTGGTTTCTGCTCAAATGGAGTTTCTGGAGGTGACCAAGGCCTTGGAATGTCCCCGCAGGAATCGTGGTCAACTGGTTGCCGTTCAGATAGAGTTCCTGGAGTTGACCAAGGCCTTGGAATGTCCCCGCAGGAATCGTCGTCAACTGGTTGAATTTCAAATAAAGTGTCAGGAGTTGATCAAGGTCTCGGAATGCCCCCGCAGGAATCGTGGTCAATTCGTTGGAGCCCAAACTGAGTGTCTGGAGTTGACCAAGGCCTTGGAATGTCCCCGCAGGAATCGTGGTCAACTGGTTGGATTCCAAATCGAGTGTCTGGAGTTGACCAAGGCCTTGGAATGCCCCCGCAGGAATCGTGGTCAACGGGTTGCCGTACAATTTGAGTTCCTGGAGTTGCTCAAGGCCTTGGAAAGTCCCCGCAGGAATCGTGGTCAACTCGTTGGAACCCAAACTGAGTGTCTGGAGATGACCAAGGCCTTGGAATGTCCCAGCAGGAATCATGGTCAACTGGTTCTGATCCAAACTGAGTGTCTGGAGTTGATCAAGGCCTTGGAATGCCCCCGCAGGAATCGTAGTCAACTGGTTGGAACCCAAATTGAGTTTCTGGAGTTGATCAAGGCCTTGGAATGTCCCTGCAGGAATCGTGGTCAACTGGTTNCCCCGCAGGAATCGTAGTCAACTGGTTGGAACCCAAATTGAGTTTCTGGAGTTGATCAAGGCCTTGGAATGTCCCTGCAGGAATCGTGGTCAACTGGTTCCAGTACAATTTGAATTCCTGGAGTTGACCAAGGCCTTGGAATGTCCCCACCGGAATCGTGGTCAACTGGTTGTTGGCCAAACTGAGTGTCTGGAGTTGACCAAGGCCTTGGAATGTCCCTGCAGGAATCGTGGTCAACTGGTTGTTGGCCAAACTGAGTGTCTGGAGTTGACCAAGGCCTTGGAATGTCCCTGCAGGAATCGTGGTCAACTTGTTGCAGTTCAAATTGACTGTCTGAAGTTGACCAAGGCCTTGGAATGTTCCCGCAGGAATTGTGCTCAAATCGTTATATCCCAAATTGAGTTCTTGGAGTTGATCAAGGCCTTGGAATGTCCCCGCAGGAATCGTA
>BGPT01000424.1:219599-233703 GCA_003297045.1 Symbiodinium sp. clade C Y103
AGCAGCTCAACGACCAACGGTCTGTTTTCCTTCCATCACAGTCTGTCAGTGTACGGTGCGCTTGAGCCAATCCGCGGGCAATGGTCTCACTGTTGCAACTCGCAGGAATGACTACTGAACATGTCACTGATACTGCTAATACTGTACTTGACTGCCGTCTGCATACTATTCACAGTCATGATACCTGAAATGGAGTCAATATTTCGCAGTGTGAGTTCAAAGCCCTTAGAACTAGCATGCATGGCCAATGTTCAATCCCCAATCCATAGTCTTGCACGTTCTTGCACTATATGGAGGTTTCCTAAAATGGTGGTACCCCCAAATCATCCATTCTCATGGGATTTTCCATTACAAACCATCCATTTTTGGGTACCTCCATATATATGGACATCCCCATTTCTTCCCCCATAACACCGCCCGATCCATAGCCGATCCAACCGGCAGCTCTCCTCCTGTTCCACGGGATCCTCGTCAAAACGCTGTCGGCGCTCCTTCACCTCACCGGGTCACCGGAGGTCACCGGAGATGACCAGGAGAACTTGATTTAACTGGATGTACCCTCTGGTAAACAAACATAGCTATGGAGAATCCACTATAAATGGAGGTTTTAATGGGAAAATCATCCAAAATTAACCATTTTCCATCGGGTAAACTGACATAATTATGGAAAATCACCATTTTTAAAGGGAAAACCAACGAACTAAATGGCAATTTTCAATAGCAAACTGTTGAATTACCAGAGGGTAAGCGCACTGTCACCATACTGTCTTTGCTGAGTGGACCTAGAAAAATTGGGGAACTACAAACACGCCAAACACGAAACACTCTGGATGAAGGTTCAAACATAGATACGAACAGCAAGAATGAGACTTTAGTCAGCAATCATGAGAGCATCATCCGGAAAGCTGCGGAAAGGTGGAAATCAACCATGTAAGTGACAGTTTGGCTTCATTCACCTTGGGTTCAAGCAGAAAGTCTTGAACCTGAATGGTATCATTTCGCACCACAACCCTGCGGTCATGGTCCCCTGGCCAAGCGCTGGTTTGCCCGGGGAAGCGACCTCAGAGAACCAGTTTGCCCTGGATTTGGATATCCCAAAATCTCAGCGTTGAGAACGTCATTTCCAAAACAAAAAACGGCGGCAATTCGTCGTGTGTCCGCTATTTTTGGGCAAATCCAGGCCATGGATGTTTCAAGCCACGATTAAGAGGTGTTTTGGTTTTTTTCCTCAGGATGCTGGGGATTCACTAGAATGACAAGCGCTGAACATCAACCCAAACAAATGATCAAGTCATCATTGGCGGAAAGTTCATCTCCAGACAGACTATCTGTATTTTGGGGTTCCTCAGAGACAACCACAACGAAGACATCTCCGAAGAAGTGGTGAGGGGGATGGTCAGCAGTAGGCATGGGTCCTGAATTCTACATACAAGCATAACGTTTGGCTGGAACAAACCGTTTAGCAAGGCCAACAACAAGGGAAATGTACTACGGTGTCAATGGGTCAGAGTTCCAGGCCATTGATGGAATCCACAGATTGACTAGTGGCTTTCTTTTATTCGACGATTCTTGGGGCCTATTTTGATCAACACTCACGTTGCAATGCACCCACAATTCTGCCAGGAATTCAGGTAATCTTGGAAATCATTTCGCAAACAAAATGGCACGTTGGAACCCAAGGTCAAGCCCAACTAGCACCGTGTGACCACATGTGCTGTGTCTTTCATGTAATGACACCTCAATTCATTTCCATCAGCTACATAGCTTGAGCCACCAAATCCAAAATCTATGGGAAGTTTCCGTGGTCATAGCTTTCCCGCAACCTGCAACACCAGTTGCCCTTCACACCACATTTTCAGAGTCAAGGAGCCATTCAGCAATCTTTACCCTGGCTTCCAACAGCTCTTCCACACCTTCGGTGTAAAACAGGTCCTGCAGCAGGTCCCATTGGTGACCCATGATCTCATCCCGCCAATCGTAAGCCCGCAAGAAACAACTCTCCAATCGTACTCCAAAGTTGGTATGACGCGAATAAACACAGCAATAAATACAGAAGTTGATAAATTCACAAATAAATCAATGGAATCTACCTCTACTACGTATATATATATATATAGAATAGATTCCCAAACATCACTAACTTTCACCCTGAAAGGCTAAAAAGAAACTGCGGTCCTCATCACCAGTAGATTCCTGTCGCTTGGCATCCAAGGTGGGCGCCGTACCTGGTGATGTGATGGAGAAATGGCTCAGGATTTTTCGGATCTGAAACCTCTGAAATTATTTCATTGGTCAACAATCTGTTGCATACTCAATGAAGGGATTGGATCCCAGCTGTGGTCTCTGTAGATCCTGTAGATCCCATCTTTTCATAATCTTTCTTGTCATGAAATTCGAATAACATGAGCCTCAACAAAAATCCTGTAGCTGGGGTCAGATCCAAGAAATTTGTGGGAAATTCCTTCATTAAAGATCTACAGTCTGTCCAGTAATCCGTCTCCAGCTTCCAGCCACCCTTCTCTACCGGTGATGTCACCCTTTGGCAGTCCAACAAGGTCACACCATGGTGCAGTTCCGTTTCTTTCAGGGATTTCTACGTTGCCTTCATACATATCAGCGTTTTCAGGGGGTGCCCCAAGCACTAGTTGAACCAGCATTTCCACCGTTTAAGACACAAAAGTGGCAAGATTCGTGGTTTCTTGCCCTAACCAATAAATAGCCACTCGAGTGGCTGGGTGGAACCCTCCTGAGCTCCCGGACGCCCGGCCATGATGGTGCGCAAACGATCTCGTCGTTCATAGGGACCTTCACCGAAGATGCAGGCCTTGTGGCGCCGCAAACCGGGGGGAAGTGTTGATCAGAGAAAACACCAATTGAAGCAAGAACAACCTGGGGTAAAACTGATGATGATGATGATGATGATGATGATGATGATGATGATGATAATGATGATGATGATGATGATGATGATGATGATGATGATGATGATGATGATAATGATGAGGGTGATGATGACAACGACATGCGAGTTCTGGTACATATCTGATACTCGCATGCAAATACACGGCTTTTACGATATGTTCATGAAGTAAAGATCTTGTCCAAAGGAATCTAGGGATAATCTTCGCAATAGGCATCCACAATTGAATTCTCAACATCCGAACAACATCCACCATTGTAGAACCCCCAAAGGGTCAACTGCGAGTGCCCCACTGGCTCGCCAAATTCGCGAAGCTTTGCTTTCACTTGGGCATCACCCGTTGGAACGGCCATCCTCAGCCACCGACAGCAGTCTTCAAAACACTCGATCGTCCCTTTATACTGGTTGGTCAATGCGGATTCCCCATTCACGGATTGTGATAATCTCCGATATATTGTTAGTATAATCCCTGAGAATCACCAACCAAGCAAAGGCATTTTCCTACTATCTTCCATCAAATCACCAATAAATCACCATTAAATTCCATTAAGTCACTGCTCAAATGTCAATTCCATTGGAGTAATCTCCCGTTTAACCATCTTTCATCCGAGTCTTATTGCAGAGATTGGGCGCCCGGACTCTCGCTGCGAGCGCTTCTGCTCAAAGGCTCTCACGGCCTCCTCGTGCTGCAACCTGCGAGCGCTTCGTGGCATCTTTGGACACTAATCATTGGTTCAATGTGAGGCCCCCAAACTTACCCATTAAGTATAGTTATAAGTATCATAAACCACAGTTATTGGAGTTATAAACCAACTTAGCTATCTAGGGGGCCTCATATTGTTGCAAATGGGTTTTAGATTGTTATAAATGATAAGAAGTGCTTATACATGAGTATATCTGGATGTCAATAGTTATAGATAATTGGCAATGAAATTGTTCATCGTTGTGACATGTTGTCAACCAAATCAGAACGGAATTGTTGATGGTTCCTACTTACGGGCTATTGATGGAATGTTCAACGGATTTGTTGAAGGCATCTGCAGGAATTCATGCATGAAATTTACAATCAGCTATTTCCCTCAAGTTTTTCCCCTTTGACTGGTAGTATCATGTAAATGCCAAAATACCCTATTTGATGAAGGGAAGAATTTACAGGAACAGCCTTCGAAGTTTGTGGGGAATTGTCATCATCAACATGCTAACTATGAAATGTATGCTTGCCTTGGGGGTTAAAGGTTAGGGTATCTACTCTTGATACAAGTTAAGACCTGAATTTGAATTGCATGAAACATGGTCTTAACTATCCAATTTGGGTTTATTGAATCGTTGGATCGTTGTTGATATCAGCCACGCTAAGGCGTCGGTGTTGGGATTCTTTGAATTTGTGGATATGGTGTACAGCTAGCAAACATAGCAAATATCTCCAATCAAAACCAAGACAAACGCGACAGAAGCGGATTTTAAGCAAACATAGTGAGCTGATCAAAAACTTGGGAACATCTTCAGAAGTATTGGTGGCATAATACTTGACGATGGGTAAAACTTTGACAAAGCTTTCGAATACACACAAACAAATTTAGGTAGTTTGTGTTTTGAACCCACTCGAGGCAGTGGACATGGATGGAACCTTCAAAATACAGTCTTGAAGGAGGATATTCCATTTGGATATGGTTGATATATGTTTAGATATTGATTTGCTGGCGTATCTTTCACTGCGAGGGTTCCCAGTTTATTGGTGCTAGCCTCGGGGATGCTCCAGTCATGTTGGAAAGATCCGGGATTTTTCCACCACGACAGGGGAAGTTATTCCATAGAACATTGGTCCCCAGAGTATCCACGAGATACCCACAAAAGATCACAAAATGAGATGTTTTGAAGCATAACAAGACCCGTCTTCCTCCTTTAGCCCAAACAAGACCCGTTTACCATGCATCACTTGGTTTGCCCAGATTTCGATTTTAGTTCGTGGCCCAGATTTTACTCCTTGGTTCAGGATTCCCAGTTCATGTATTATGATCATCCAAAGATATCAAGCCTAGTTGAACTCCCGAACCTCATCATCAACTATCAAATCATCCCACATTTTTCATGCATAAGTCCCCTATCTCATTGATGTTCAATCACCATTCGTTTGGCCATTGCCACTCCTGCTGTCCCATTCCCTGCCTGGCTCGCGCCATGTCATCTGCGTGCCCCGCCACGATGTCCGCATCGGATGGGACGTGGATGTTGGATCCCGTGAAGGCATCACCTGGGCAGCGGCCGGGGTAACCGAGGGTTCTGTGCCATCAGATGAGGTGGGTAAATGTCGGGGTGACCATCATTAGGAACTACCCACTGAATGGCTTCCGGAGATATTGACACCTCTGCAATAAACATGGGAAAATGACCATCTCCGTCTATGCCAAAAATCAACCAGACTATGACCATGGCACACATGTGGGAAAGAGCCAACGAAAACGTTTCTGCAAACTGCGTTTGGACCACGAAAGTTTGAGTGGTTTCCAAACTACGAGAACTTGAGACCTGAGCATGGTCCAATGTTGAGAAAGTGCAAGCTTTGCAAACTACGTGTCAGCTACTGAAAGACTTGCATCATTGTTGAACCCTGCCGGACAGCCTATCAACATTTAGCCAAACTGGACCGTTGAGTTGTGACATGAGTTGTTCATCCCAAGAATCAATCTTACCAATGGCAACTTCATTTTGTTTCCATGTATCAAAATTCCATCAAAAATAATTCCATGATAAATCTATACAACTTCATTTACACCATCCACTTGATCAGTCTAACGAAACTCAGTAAAGGTCATGGCTAGTTAGTTGTGGAATCCCCCCAGATCGGCTGGGCATCCCAAACGGTCTTCTCCGGCACTGCCCAGGGCGCCGGAGAGATCGCCATAATGGATGTGGTCTGCCTGGGCCATGGATGTTCCCCCATGGATTATACGATTTCTGATGGGATGATCAAACTTTGGGAGGATGGGAAATAAGACAAACTCAGTCATAGTGGGACAACCAATCATGGGATGATTCAGCCATTTGTACTATTATTTTTATAATGAGTTTCGTTTTTTTTTGGCGAATCCCAACCCAAATATCATGGATCTGGGGAATTGATCTCAAAAAACCAGACACCAGATTTCTTAGGCAATTTTTGGCTGGATTCTTCTAAAGTGAATCCGCTTACCATCATTTGTAGGCTTCGTCGGAGTTATCCGAAGACATGGATACCTTGCCCGCTTTTTGAGAAGCACTTGTGCGAATATGTTTCAGACCCCAAGAATCCATTCTCGTATGTGAGCACTCTTTCTGCCGCCCACACTAGCCAATTCGTGGCTGGTTGACTTATCCACTTGTCCACATGGTTAAATAGGTATGTCTGAACATCTCAATCGATTCGAAGCGGGCTTGCATGGGGGACCATCACCCTACCACCCCCAAAAAATACCTTTTGTGACTGTTCCGCGAATGCTGACGTTAGGACTAGTCACCATCACCTAAGTAAGAAACAAATGAACTGTTGATCTTATGCGCCAACCTTTTGGGCCCTATCAATCCTATCACCATATGCATGTGTCTGAAAAAGGGGAACCCTCAAATTCTAATGGTTTCCAATAATTTTCCGCATCTCTCAATGGCCATTTTGTATGTCCCATTACCACTTCTCCTTGGCATTGAGCGCAACTTTGAGCATCTGGCCATGATCGCACTTCGCCATCCACACCCCCAATGAACCGAGAACTATCAGGTCCAGCAGAGTGATCACAAATGATCAGAGTTCATGCAAAACAGATTCAATTTTTCGGGGTCCTAGAAGAAATCAACCAGCAAAAAAAAAACACACACACACAGAGAGAGATATATATATATATATATAAAACGTGCACAAGGCGGGTGGCGGAAATTACCAACAGCAAGGAGTGTTGCACTATAGGACTGAACGACAAATTTTGCCTATGGGATTTGGGATGAAACCTCAAGTCCTTTCAGGAGAAAAGCGGGAAACAATCGAGACACAATTGAAAGACAAATTGGGAGACAAGGTTTGAAGGTTCCCTTAAGCCTGCGGCCCCATGTGATACCACCTCCCCTGTCTAGAGATGGAAACCTAACCCAACAGCTTTCTGCTGTTGGGAATTGTTGTTCATTAGTTTTTTTTGAAACAGTATCTCATCGTCCACCAACAATGAAAAGTTGGACGAAAAATAAACGTCGATAGTTTGCTACAACAACAATACTGTCCAAACCAAATGCAATTCAACACATGACTATATATAAAAAATCCACCAGTTACAAGAAATAAAACACATCAAGTTTACTATCCGAATTACAAATAATTGAAACGTAAATTGGCACAACAAAATGAGTTGAATTAATTTCAAAATACAAAAGATATAGTATCCGCCGCCCCCAGGCAGCCAGCTGGGGGAGCGCGTCCGAGGAGAAGTGTGGCTTTCGATGGCATGCTGTGTCCAGAATCCAGAAAGCGACGTTAGGCAGTGCCAGCTGCAACGTTAGGCAATACCAGCTGCAAGCCGGAGGCATAATCCGTCCCAATCTCAGAAGCCACATCCATCCCTAATTCGAGAAAAGGGCAATCTGTCAGCAAACGCAATTCTGATTGCTTCAGCCAGACAGACTCGCCCATCTTCTCCGAAATGTCGGGCGCCGTCAAACCTCCAAACATGTCAAGGTACATATTCCTATGATCGCTTTTGATTTCAAGCCGACTTGCATTTTCACTGCGGCCTCTGAAAAACTGAGGGGTGGAATTTCACTTGCAAAGCCTGCTTGCAGTTTTGTGGACTTAGTCTTTAAGTGGCACATGTCAAAAACGGACTTGGTTTGGGGCGCGCCCCTGAGAAACATGACGGGGCGTACAAGGAAAATAAAATTTTTGCGACGATGCGAAACAGGCCAAAAGTAAAAGAGTCAAGCTGGTCTCGCTCCCCATGTGCTGGCCAACATTTATAGCAGAGTTCTTTGACGCTGACAAATTGGAGCGACCGTCAGCCGCGGGCAGTTGCCCAACGCGGCAACACGCTTTTGTGGTCGCACCGACTTTACCTGTTGACAATGCAGGAGTACAGGATTCAGATGACTACAGGAGGGAAGAGATCAACAGCTGGGAGATTTGTTGCAGAAACTTTCTGGTCAATATAAACATCGATACCACTCATCTGATGTCATCAGCAAACCCTGCCCTGCACGACTTGAAGGTGCGACCGTCAGCCGCGGGCAATTGCCCAACGTGGCAACACGCTTTGGTGGTCGCGCCGACTTTATCTGTTGACAATGCGGGAGTACAGGGCTCAAATAAGTCCAGGAGGGAAGATATCAACAGCTGGGAGATTTGTTGCAGAGACTTTCTGGTCAATATATACATCGATACGACTCATCTGATGTCATCAGCAAACCCTGCCCTGCACGCCTTGATGGTGCGACCGTCAACCGCGGGCAGTTGCCCAACGCGGCAACACGCTTTTGTGGTCGCACCGACTTTACCTGTTGACAATGCGGGAGTACAGGATTCAAATGACTCCAGGAGGGAAGAGATCAACAGCTGGGAGATTTGTTGCAGAAACTTTCTGGTCAATATATACATCGATACGACTCATCTGATGTCATCATCAAACCCTGTCCTGCACGACTTGATGGTGCGACCGTCAGCCGCGGGCAGTTGCCCAACGCGGCAACACGCTTTTGTGGTCGCACCGACTTTATCTGTTGACAATGCGGGAGTACAGGATTCAAATGACTCCAGGAGGGAAGAGATCAACAGCTGGGAGATTTGTTGCAGAAACTTTCTGGTCAATATCTACATCGATATATGCATGTGAATCACTGAATCATAGTGAGATCTAGGTGATCAACGTTTTTATCCGGCTTCGTCGACCATTTCTTTGCATTGGTCATTTTTCGGAGGATTGCGAATTGGACTTGCACGCAATGATCATCTGCTTGCATCTCGCTAACGACGCAGCGCCTTAGTGCTGAAAGAAAGTACTCAAGGGTAAAGACATCTTGGCGGGGATAGGCCTATATCTTATGGTGTCAACCCTTCAGAATAAGGCTGATGCTGCGTTTCATAGATACATGTATTTTGTTCGGAATCTATATACAGTATTCAATATGATCAATCTGATCAATCATTACATCGATAAAGAGACATCGAGAAATGTCAAAATGAAACTTCATACGCATCTCCTCTGTTTAGCCACTTCTTCTGTGTTGCCTGGGGTCAAGAACTGCTTCTGGTTGTTGAGAGTTGAGACACCCTTGAAGCAGAATTTCGCCAGCGGGGATTGTTTGGTTTTCAGCTCCTCCCTACATAATGCGGGAAACCCAATACCATATGGGGATGGTTTATAGCACCCACAAAATGGTCATTTTGGGATGGTTTATCATTATGTTTGCCACATCACTGAATATTACCATTGCGCTAAGATGAACTCGTATGAAACGACCCGTCCAAAATCGGGATCATCATTGTGAAGGGGAGTAGAAAATACTTGAGATCAAAAAGAGCATCCATGGTCCAACTAATTCATACGTCACATGCTTTCTCTTTCGCCGGAAAAAAATGGCATTGGCTATGGGTCAATACCAATAATATTTTTTTGGGATGAACGTTCATTTACCACCCATTTTGATGTTCACCAGGGGTACAAGGTTTTGACCCATCCCCGTATTGTAACACCTCTGCCGGGTCTCAACCTGGGGTATCTTCCCACGCAGAGTCGCTGGTTTGGGATACTTCGTCAGGTGCCACCCGTAGGTGTCCAAAATCAAGACCCTGATACCTGGGTGAACCTCAAATAACTGGTACTAGCAAATGCATGTTCATCCCAAAATGATATGTATATCCCTTTACATGTGTATTTGATTGTATTTCTATTGATATTTGGCACCTACAGCTTCAACCCATCCCTACACCTGTTTGTTTTTGAAGTTTTTGACAAGCTGTGACAAGCCAACCCCAAAGCCCAACCCATCCTGAGCTCACGGCAAAATCACACGTGCTGCTCACCACCTCCAAGAGCCCGGTGTGAAGCGTCTGTTGTAAAAGGCAACTTGCGGTGATCCATTTTCAGGTCCTGACACAGAGTGATACAAAGTGACCAACAAAATCAAGGCTGTCCAGCAGCTTGGAAAAAAGAGGGTTAACAACCAAACATGGGGATTTGCTAATCAAAAATATGGGGAAAGCAACTGGATAGGTTGCTTAATACAATCTAATACAATGCCCTAAATGGGAATATGTGCACATGTTTGAATATGTTTTAGATATGCTTTGATTGATGCTATAATTTTAATTTTGCAAATATATATATATATATATATATGTGTGTGTGTATACATATATACGCACACACACACACGCATACACACACACAGATATATATATATACACACACACTCACCAGTTATTTTGCATGACATCGGCCATCAGAACAGGAGAGATTTGAAATCACACTCATAGTAGCTCAATAGTCAAGGCACAATCGATTTCGGCAGCCAGGTATTATCCATTCTATCCCTAACACTATCTGACTATAGATACAGTCATCGTAAATCCGAGTTGGCCCGGTTGTAATAAACCAACCAATCCAGGGTGCCACTTCCTGTGATGATGGATTCCCCCACACCCAACGATCGTCCCAGCTGCAGGAAAGCAGCTGGTGCCACCAGTTAACCCTGTCTTTTTACTTGGATCTATATGATCAAACCATGTTGAGTCCCTATGTAGTTGGGGATAAATCTACGTTTTGTCAATTTCTAGATGTTAAAACCCTATAATGATGGTGCAATTGCCATTCGATTCATGGCTCTCCAATCACCCTTGTGAATTTTTTCCCTGCTGCCAGCCTGGCCTTTGCCCTTCTTGGGCGGCTTGGCACCGCCGGTGCCGCCGGAAACTTGCTGCGCCTTCATGCGTCCGGTGCGGCGATCCACCGCCTCGCTGTACCTGGCAATGCCACTGCGGTGCTGTTGTTTTTTGAAGGTGATGCATGGGGTAACTAGGGGTTTATGGTCGATTTATGGTGGGTTTATCAATGCAATCAAACAAAATTCTGATTTAACAACCAAAAGTGGGGGATTGACATGATTTGTGACAGGTAGTGTTGTCCTAATTTGAAAGTCTGTTCCTGGGATGGTCAGAATATTGATGCACTTCCAATGCTATCTTGTAATGACTGAATGATTGCCCAGAAGTAACCCTTACAGACAATGGCCAGACACTGGCTCGTGGCTTTGAATTTGTTACTGGGCAATCCCCAAGCAGAACCCATCTTGACTTACTCCAAACTTGACCCAGTCTCCTTTTCCCCTTGCTAAACCCACAATCCGATGTCCCGACCCACAGATGTGCTTCGAGGTACGACACACGGTCATTCAGCTGCAGGGGTTTCTCGCAGTCGCTTCCTCAGAACGGCTTGTTGTTTGCAATGCAGGCCAACCTTGCATTCTCTCTCATGTGGTAAACCCGATAATAAACTTCCTATCAAGGATGCTTTGCGCGACCCAGTTTTGGTAGAATTGCGTATGGTTCATTACATATGTATAGATGGTTTTCCCACAGAAACCCAATGGATTTCCATATCTACATTACTTGACAAGATTGTAACTGATTCCCTTGGGTTGGTGGTTTGATACTTGAATCTGTTGTCGCAAAAAAATGCTATCCGCTTCGCCCAAGAGTCGATGCGCAAACACATCAGAGCCGCGATCTGGGCGGATGAAGCAGAAACCCCGCTTCTCGTTGAGGAACCTGGGAGGGTGTGGATTGGTGTAGGGCGTGTGGACCTGGGTACAAGAAAATTGGAGGAGTAAACCCACAATGATGGATTTAGTATCTTCTCCATTAAAATTGCAATGGTTGGCTATATCATTTTTGGAGAAACCTACAATCCAAATATGTGCGATTCTGAAACTTAAGCATCCCTGTTTTGGTTGATAATCCATCCAGTTTTGGCCGATTAGATATAGCCCACAGATTCTGGCATGGTTGGTATAGCCTGTGAATCAATCATCCAAGTATGTCACCTTTTATTCATCCAAGTATGTCACCTTTTATTGATCCGTTATATCCCATGAATTGGTGGTAAGTTCTCAATTTGCGATGGTTTATTTGAACATTGTTTAATCATGTGCTGTTGCTTAAATCCCAATTTTGGTGGATAGATCCCCCTTTCACGTGGGAAATCCACATTTGCTTAGATGTGATTTGGTTGATAATCCTCCCCTTCTTTTGGCCGACTAGAACCTCCATAAGCCTGTGATTTTTTAAGATGAAGTGGTGGTGAACATCCATGAGTGAACACGGGCTATTTTTTTTTCAGTGTTAAACCAGCAATCCAGGGCTTTGAGCCAGGAAGTAACACGGAAACTACGGAGACTTTTGAAACTAAAATTCTTGCAAGCGAGTGAAATCTACATTCGTAAGGAGAGGTCATACCGACCTCTCCTTAGGAGCCGCAAGGACGACCCCGAGCTTCCTAAGGAGATGACACAGAGATGACAACCCCTTCTACAACAGTACTACTTAGTGGTATTTCAGTTTCGCCCTCTCTTCGTCATCTCCTTAGGAGCCGCAGGGACGACCCCGAGCTTCAGAAGGAGATGACAAACCGCCCTCTCCGTAGAAATTGGTTTGTACAAAACGACCCTTAGGAACCGCAAGGACGTCCCCGATTTGGGCATGAGGAGGTTCAAGGACGTCCCCGCTTGAGGGGGCAAGCTACTAGTTAATTGCAATTCCGGTGGTTAATTTCCCCTTAGGAGGTTCAAGGACGTCGCCGATTAAGGGGGGCAGCTATCAGTATTTAATTCCCGAAGTCAAATTTTCCCTTAGGAGGTTCAAGGACGTCCTCGAATAATTTTTCTTTTGATAGGAGGTTTTCAAGGACGTCCCTGAGTGAAGCTTTACGATATAAATTCACAAAGTTTCAAATGGATTTCCCTCTTAGGCTTAGGAGCTTCAAGGGGCCTTCTAACCGCCCATGCCGCACATCCCGCAAAAAAGAAATGTGAGAAGCTTAGCCAGTGAAGTTTTGCTCCAAAGCTTTTAAGCCTTCTGCCAGACACCACGCCATTTGATGCTCTTTTTGCGTCAGGGCTATGTTTTCTTTTATCAAAGCATTCCATCAGCTCTTGAAACTGGCTCATTCACGACGCTGCCCCCTCCTTCAACCATACCTTCACCGCTGCCTTGTGCGCTTTGCATTTCTGGTGTCTTATCAAATTGCTTTTCTGCAATTGGCCAGCCTTGTGCTAATCGAATAAGAAGCGAAAGGGCTGGAAACACTGGTTTCCTCGCGCACCTTGTAACCAACACCACAAGGTTGCTGCTTCACATCCAACCATGACCCCAGCTGTGGCTGGTCAACTGAAACAAGAAAAATTCACACCACTTCGTGCCCAAACTAGGCAATTTTGCTTCGGCATCCTCCTCAGCGGTGGCCCAAGCAGCCATGAAAATAGCCGAACCAACCACTAAAATAGCCGCTACCGCGGCCGAAACAGCCACTANTTTGCTTCGGCATCCTCCTCAGCGGTGGCCCAAGCAGCCATGAAAATAGCCGAACCAACCACTAAAATAGCCGCTACCGCGGCCGAAACAGCCACTAAAGAGCCGGCGCTATAACCACTTTCACCTGACCGCATTTAAGCCCCAAAAGCAACGAGAGGATGACTTTGACACTGTCAAAAATTGTCTTAGAAGGCTTCTGCACGGGGAATGCCCTAATTTGATGTGGCAAACCAGAGACATACGAAGCTGTAATGAAATGTGTCAGAAGAAAGGCGCCATAAAGATAATGACAAGGGACAAGTGAANCAAACCAGAGACATACGAAGCTGTAATGAAATGTGTCAGAAGAAAGGCGCCATAAAGATAATGACAAGGGACAAGTGAATCAGGAAGGACAAAGTGAAGTGTGCCTAAAATTCTAAACATTAAATTGACATGTATCCAAAACGAGAAAAACGGTGTCCAAAACGAAGAAGAACTAGACGACGGATGGCCCGAGAGCGAAGAGAAGTATAGTGAGATATGTAATTGTGAAAACCGTATAACACGAAATATATAGAGAGAAATAGAAGAAGAAGTCTCAAAGAAAGAAGATGTCAATAAATAAGGCGCAAATAAAAAGAGATTGAGGAGTATGTGAAGATGTG
>BGPT01000424.1:247566-273548 GCA_003297045.1 Symbiodinium sp. clade C Y103
GCACTTGTTTCTTTATGTTGTTTGATATCCATGCTCAATACAGCGTCAGAAGCTGAGAAAAGCCGCAGTTCACTGCTTTCGGTCGTTCTTTGCTGTTTATCTCCGGGTTAGTGGAAGATGGGCTCTGCTGCTGATGGAGCTATGCCAGCTGAGACTGTTGCAGAGATGCCAGTTGCTTCAGTTGCTGCAACTCCTGTGTTGACTGCAGCGGCACCTGAAGGGGATGCTATCGTGAAGGGGATTGTAGTCGTACTACAGAAGCGGCAGAAGTTGAGAAGGCAGAACCATCTGCTTCACGACCTGAGACGGAGAAAGATTCAGAGAAAAAGCATGGTGTTGATGAGACGCCAGAAGAGTTTGACTCGGAAGCAGTGAGGGCTGCTAAACGAGCTCGCCAGGATATGACTCAGGCAGAAGTGGAAGAAGAAGGTATGAGTGACCACGATGTCACTATGAAGTGCCTGAGGTTGGTCCAGAGTTCGTTGGAGTATACAGCTAGGCAAGCTGCTGCTCTGAAGGCCGTCCAAGAACAACTGGGCGAGACGGCAAGCCTAGCTTACCATTCCGAGTCCTGCCAGCGCTATGCGCTCGNGCAATCAACCAGTCTGCTGGTCACATTAAGGGTATGGCATGGCAGCTTACCGGCAGCCGACATGAGGAAAAAGTCAGTTGCAAATCCCTTTTGCAGCAATTGGTGAATAACACAGGAAAAATGGGGAGTTCGCTGGCCAAGCTGGCTGAGACTTTGGAGAAACAGGGAACTCAGAATGCTGAAAGAGACAAGCAGTTCTCCGAAGTGCTGCTGGCCATTCAAGGCCAGATCGCAGATAGCTATGGACGTGGGACTGTGCCTACGGCCACGCCTATCACACCGAATACTGGTGCGGGTTCAGTGGGTGCGGCCTCAGCATTTCCGCCAACAGCACCAGTGATGCCTGGCTATGCTGCCAGTGTGACGGGCGGGAGCCCTGTGGGGATTGGTGGATATGGAGGGCCACAGGCCATGTCAGCTCCTGTTTCGGGGTCGTATGGTGCTCCAGCGCCACCACCACCAACGAGCCCTGCTCCTGCTCCGGCAAGGAGTCCGATTATGCTTCAGTTGAGGCAAGCTGATGGCAGCATCTTGCAGAGGCAAGCTTCTCCGACACCGTACCGTGACGATTCTCTTCGGTCAAATGCTGGATTCNTTCAGTTGAGGCAAGCTGATGGCAGCATCTTGCAGAGGCAAGCTTCTCCGACACCGTACCGTGACGATTCTCTTCGGTCAAATGCTGGATTCGTCTGGTCATACCGGCGACTGATTTGAAGGGGGTATCAGAGAGCATGCCCAGATGCCCATTTTTGCGTGGACTCTGTCGCTCTGTGGAGCTTTGCTATGTGGAATGGAGTCGAATTTCCCATTGCCGTGATCAACTACCCTTTGTGGAATGCACTTCTTCTGAGAGGGGCTGTGAATACATCGAGGTTCATTTTTAGGTGGAGTGTATAGACAGTTCCATCTTGAGAGAATAGGTATTTTCCAGCTCTGTGATGTCAGAGAGCTCAGTGTTCGATCTTGCCAGAATGAAATTCTATGCACTGCACTCTGCATCTTNCCATCTTGAGAGAATAGGTATTTTCCAGCTCTGTGATGTCAGAGAGCTCAGTGTTCGATCTTGCCAGAATGAAATTCTATGCACTGCACTCTGCATCTTGCATTCCGTTGTTTTTGGATGTTGTTTGAACAGTTTTGCATGTTATTTTGATCCTGGATGTCATTTGAAACATTTGAAACACTTGAAACATTTGAAACAATCTCAAACATTTGAATCTTGTATCAACAGTTGCATGTGATTTCCAGGTTTGTGNTTTGAAACAATCTCAAACATTTGAATCTTGTATCAACAGTTGCATGTGATTTCCAGGTTTGTGCATTTGATGTTTTTGCAGAAGCTGTCGTCCACTGCAATCTAGGATGCAGAAGCTGTCGTTCACTGCCAATCACTAGGATGCAGAAGCTGTCTAGGATGCAGAAGCCGTGTGATGTTGCTTCATGTCATGTCAGTTTCATTTGATTTCAGATTTCAACAGTTGATGTCTTGTGATGTTCATTTCATTTGATGTCATTTCAATTCAAGGGTTTTGCAACTTGTGGCATGTCAAATCAATTTCATTTCAGTGATGTTCAGTTGCAACTCTTTTGAAATCTTGGTGAACGGTTTAGTGGACACTTGGGACTTCTTTGAATGTTTTGTGGACACTTGGAACGTCTTGGAACGTTTTTGTGGTCTCTTGGAAGTTCTTGGAATGTTTTTGGAACACTTGTCAACCTGTTGAACTAAGGTATGGAGGATGCTCCAAGGATGAAGCTGTGAAAACGGTGATCATCAACTCCTTCCAGAAAAGGAGATGGCCTCAGGTCATATGAAATGAATTTGAAAAGATCACCACAGCTGAGGAGCATAACATGTTGTTAGTTGTGTTATTTGTGGATCTGTGGAATTGTCTTGAGTTGGACTTGGGAAGTTGTGGAATCTTTGAACGGTTTGTCAGTATTTGGTCGTTCAGTCATTTGGTCCAAGTCTGGGTGCATACCTTGCTCACTGCGTTCTGTCGTTTGAGCTGTTGCCATGTGGTTACTGGATTGTCTGGTANTCCAAGTCTGGGTGCATACCTTGCTCACTGCGTTCTGTCGTTTGAGCTGTTGCCATGTGGTTACTGGATTGTCTGGTACTGGTCATTGTGGTACTCTTGACCTCCCTGGTTTGGGTACTTTTTCAATACAATCAACTGAGCAAGAAGATTCAGGACTATGACAACAAGCTGCAAGGCTTGACCAAGACTGTGGGCACTAAGGGAAGGAAAGCCACAAGAACGACTGCCAGTCAGACCGAACTGGAGGTTAGGTTGTACCTTAGTCCTCAAGGAAAGGTCTTGCACCAAGACTTTTGCTACTGCGTGCACAGCAAGCTGGAGAGGTGTAAAGAATTCTCTCTATGTTCAGTGTGCTTTAACCGGTAGCATACTTTGATCTTCAGATCAACTTGTCTTTTTGAAATGTGAGTCAAAAACAAGAGAGCACTTGTGTGGGAACCTGAGAGGACCAAGGGCCAAGCTCNGCATACTTTGATCTTCAGATCAACTTGTCTTTTTGAAATGTGAGTCAAAAACAAGAGAGCACTTGTGTGGGAACCTGAGAGGACCAAGGGCCAAGCTCCAACTACCAAGGTTTTGGGCTGATAACCTTTGAAGTTTAGTTGAGGACACTTCCAAGNGAGCACTTGTGTGGGAACCTGAGAGGACCAAGGGCCAAGCTCCAACTACCAAGGTTTTGGGCTGATAACCTTTGAAGTTTAGTTGAGGACACTTCCAAGATACTCGAAGTTTCAGAAGTCAAACCTCCACTTGGTTTGAGCCACAGAAGTTTCAGAAGCCAAACGTCCAGACAAACGCAAAACGAAAAGTGTGACACTAAACGTGGTTTTGATTTGTGGTTTGTTTGGATGATCCTATGTTTGGGGTTTAGGGTCATTCACCCACGTCCGGAGAGGCAGATGAGCTCCCTTTGGGGGTCTATCCCTTCCCACTTATTCCAACAACACACACGTCCGGAGAGGTGTTGTGAAGTTGGTTCCCCTTACTAAGGTGAGATGAAGATGACAAAAGATGAGACGGTTTGAANAGGTGTTGTGAAGTTGGTTCCCCTTACTAAGGTGAGATGAAGATGACAAAAGATGAGACGGTTTGAAACTTCACAAACAACATGTTCTTGTTTTTGGTTTTGGTTTCAGTTACAAACTCTGTGAAATCCATGTCATGTTCTTACATGTAAATGTGTGGATATGTGGAAATGATGGACTCAGATTTGGATATCATCTTTGGGTCATTGTGGAGTAAGATGTGCATATCACTTGACTTGCTCTGCTGCCATTTGCCCAATGATGATACCCAGTTGGCACGAAAAGGGGAGACCAATGTCTCCAATGGGAAAAGACCAACATCTGAGGGCAACATAAAATAGACGATCAATTTTCAGGTTGTCTGTGCTTGAGCTGGGACCTTAATTGGTCATGCTGGGACCTTAATTGGTTATGTTGGGATCTTAGTTGAAGATGCCTGGAACTTATTTGATGAAAGTTCAGAGCTTAGTTTCTTACGAACGGATATGGAATCCTTGACACCTCGGTGTACAGTACGACTGTCCAAGAAGGGGTGTGAAAGTTTGGTGAGAGGATGTACAGTGTACTGCACNTTTTAAGTTTGTAGGAACCGATCTGTGAACTATCGAACTGTAGGAACCAGGTAGGAACCACGTAGGAACCAATTAAAAACCAATTTGGAACCAAATGGAACCAGTTTGTGCATGGAAGAGCTTGGAGATGGATTTTCGTTTGTTTTTGTGTTTTTGTGGTGTTTCTGATCTGTTTGACCCATATCTTATGAACATGATGCTGGTAGGTGATTTTGTAGGGCGTTCTCTGCATCTCTTCTAAAGGAAGAGAAGACATGACGATGTCAAACCTTTTGTGGTTTGGCTCAAGTCTGAGCTGTGGAAAAGAGCTGACCGCCGCTCTTGCGTTTTTCATATCTTCAGAAAAATGCATACACAAGATGTACATGCCACCGCAAAACCTGTTGTTTCGAGATGAATATTTTTTTGAACACACAGTTCATAAGGACTGTATCATTCTAATTTTTATCGGATGACTCAAGACCTGTGCACAAGATTGCATGTTCCAAGCATTTGTGAATTTTATTGGATTACACAAACCTTTCACCTTGAAACATTTCAAATTAAAACAATTGTTTGTCGCATTTCGGTTTGCACAAGGTTTCAAACATTGTTTTTTTTGAGGGCGTTCACAAGGTTCACTTTCACTCTAAGCTATAATCAGCTATTAGTAAGCTAAACGCAACCAACTGCTGTGCAGGCCCTGCAACTCAGTGGGCAATTGCGCGGCCGGTCTGGCTTCAGACCTAGGCTTCTTTGGTGGGGGCTGCTTGGGTGCGCCCGTTGACGCGGCAGGTGCTGCGCGCTTCTCCACGCGTGGTGTGGCCACGAGGTGCATGGTGATTCATGTAGAGCCGCACCTGAGCATCCAAAGGAGGCTCCATATTGACTGCTGGCGCCTTCAGTGGCCGTCAAATTCAGAGGCAAGTAGAGTGAACAGCTCCTGATCCGCTTTGACAAGCTGCTGGAGACCAATTGCATTGAAGTTGGATGGCGGTTCCCGGTTGGGAAGATGCGAGACGCTCATATAAAAGGTTCACGCTGGACTGCAGTTGAGATTGCCAATTAAAAGTGTCTACAAGCTGTACAGGAAGCAGAACCAGCTCATGTCGCAAGCAGGCAGCCAAGCAATCGAGAGAGGATGTTGCATTAGCTCACCCGTGGTGATTATTATGCCTCGGAAGCAGACCCAGTCAATGCTTCTCAGCGTGACTGTCCAACCCTCCAAATGGATTTCTTTCCAAGACAGCGGACAACAAGCCGCTTTGTTGGAACTACAACTTGGAAAAGAGCTGCAGCAACGCAACCAAGAAGGGCAGGTGTCGCTTTGGCTTTCATACCTGCATGAAATGCTTGAAGCCTGGGCATGGGGCCCACAAATGTCATGCTGCTTGACTAGACGTTGAGTCGACCGCCAGCCAGGCTGTCAATGATCCAGGAAAACCTGTGGACACCCCGTCAGCGAAGCGTGACGCAACGGCGGAAGCTCACCATGAGCCAGCACCACCGGTGGTCGAAGGGCCGCCCAGTGATGGTTCCAATTCACGTTGCATAGTGCTTGAGATTTTTGCGGGGAGCTGCAGATTGTCCAAGGCTTGTCGCGGGCTTGGACTAGAAGCCGTTGCAGTGGAAAAAAAAGTCAGAGAGCGCAGCGGAACATTTTCTAATTTTTCATGCAGACCTCACCAATGATGACGAGCTAAGAAAGCTTTTGGACTACATCAATGTTGAGGCGTGCAGTCTCCTACACGCCCATTTTGCACCGGCGTGTGGGACAGCAAGCAGGGCGCGAGGGCGCCCCATTCCTGGCGAGGATCCTGCAAAGGGGCCACAGCCATTCATTGAGGGCAGAAACATACCCTGACGGGTTGCTTCATCTACCACCTCATGAGCTGGAGCGGGTGGAAAAGGCGAACAAATGGCACGCGGCCACAGCCATCCTCATTCGGCACTTGAACGTTTCTGTGAGTGTGGAGAACCCACAAAATTCTTTCTTCTGGCTTTGTACTCCCATTAAATTATTGTTACAGGAGTTTGGGCACAAACATTTTACTTCCTTCGACCACTGCATGCATGGTGGTAAACGTGACAAAAGAACAGCTTGGTGGAGTTGGAACCCGCGCTGCCCAAACCATGATCTTTTTTCTTCTTTGCAACTGGACTGCAACAAGAAACATGCTCACGCACCCTGGCGGCCGTACAAAGATGCCACTGGCCGTACAATTTTTCCAACGGCCGAGGAGGCCGCCTACCCAACGCTTCTTTGCGAGCGGGTCGCCTCTATTCTGAAGGCAGAGGCTGAGTCTGCCGGTTTCATTTTCTTTGACGATTTGCATGCGCAATTGCAAGATGTGCCAAATGCTGCCACCAGACAATTGTTCACAACCCAACCTCGTGGACAGCGACTACGTCCACTTGTTTCAGAATACGGGACCTACGTGCCTTTTGTGGCCCCAGTTGATGATGAGGTCTCAGTTGCAGCATTTATTGCAGATTTGCCCAAAGGTGCGAAGGTTTGTCATCGTACACTTTTTCCTGGGGGTGTGGTGCGAGATGACATTTTACAAAAATATACAGATTTGCGTTTTTCGAGCACTTGGGTGGAGCAAGCACCATGTGAACTTTTGCACATTGGTATCCCTCGCGAACCTGCAGATTTTTTGAGGGAGGCCATTGAAAAAGGTCATCCCAGAGACATCATTGCTCAAGCGCCAGAATTGGTAAAGCCAGCGCTCGAGAGTCTGCTCAAGGGCGGAATGGCCGAACGTTTTCAAATGCGTGCAAATTTCATGAAGAAATGGTTGCGCAGGTCTCTTGAACTGCGCGGTGCAGAACAGCAACTTCACGACGGCATGCCGACACAACTCAAGAACATCCTTGCGGGGAAGAGGCTCCTTCTCTGGAAGGAGATACTTCAGGATCTCAATTACCCTGACGTGGCTGTCGTTGATGACATCATGTCTGGTTTTGCTTTGACCGGCTGTGGGCACCTACAACTGGAATTTTTCGACCCGATGTGCGTAAGCCATCCTTGAGTCGAGTGTCAAGCAATTAGTGAATATTTCTCCAGGCCTGAACGCATCGGTCTTGGACTCACTTGCAAAGGCTGAACCCGGAGAGCACGACCAATTTGTTTGGGATGAAACCATGAATGAAGT
Source organism: Symbiodinium sp. clade C Y103 (assembly GCA_003297045.1). Taxonomy (NCBI): domain Eukaryota; class Dinophyceae; order Suessiales; family Symbiodiniaceae; genus Cladocopium; species Cladocopium sp. clade C. Next base: position 254,935 of record BGPT01000424.1, read on the forward strand.
CAGCAAGGGGTGGCTGGGTATGAGTGACGCATCTGGCGAGTGCTTCATAGCCCGTAGATTCCCAGTGCCAGAAATCGAAAGTGCGATTGGTGGACGACTTTTCGGTCGCCGGAGTCAATGCTACACTTGGGCTATGTGAGAAGTTGCGCGTGCAAGCCGTCGATGAGTTATGTGCTTATTTGGCCTCAATGCTTGATTCTTCAGGCGACACTGATTTTCCAAAGCTGGTTGGACGGACCTACGACTTGCGTTCAGCCTACAAGCAGTTCGGGACCGATCCCTGGCACTCCGATCACCTGAGAATAGCGGTCAAGGGACCATCTGAAGGATGCCGGGTTTTCCGCGCTCTTGCTTTACCATTCGGAGCTTCGGGGTCAGTGGTCCACTTTCTTCGAATTTCTGCCAGTTTGACGTTCATCGGAGTGGCGGCATTGATGCTGGTTTGGACGAGTTTCTTCGACGACTTTACTTGTCTCTGTTGTATTGAGGAAGAGAAGAACATTTCATTTTATATTGAGAGTCTCTTCAGGATGCTTAGAGTTGACTTTGCGGATTCAGGAGACAAAGCTGTGCCATTCACACCGAGATTCAAGACTCTTGGTGTCCTCTTTGATGTTTCCGGCCTGCAAAGGGGAAGCTTCACCCTGGAACACACTGAGGGTCGCAGGACCGAGCTCATTGACCCCATACAGGACCTCATCAGGAGAGGCTGCTCTTCACCCAAAGAACTTGAGCGTTTGCATGGCCGACTTATTTGGTTTGGATCATTCGTTTACGGGCGACTGCTCAATCGCCTGGTCAAAGAGGTTTCTAACAAGGCACGTGTACGCGGGAAGTTGTTTCAATTTGATGCGGAATTCCTTGATGCTTTACAACGTTTGATGGTTGCGGTCAGAGATTCCAAGCCTGTTTCTATCACAAAATCATTATTTCACGCTTGGATCATTTTTACTGATGGTGCATACGAGCCTGGCAGCCAACAGCCAGCTACCTACGGTGGGGTGCTTATTTCACCGAGTGGAACCCCAGTGGAGATGTTTGGCGAACAGGTGCCCAGCACCCTTTTGGACGAATTCCTTGAAGACTCGAAACATCCCATTTACGAGATGGAGGTTCTTCCAGTTGTGATTGCATGCAAGCTTTGGACCAAGTACATTTCTGGGTCCCCAATGGTGTTCTACTTAGACAATGTTGCTGTTCGAGCCTCTTGCATCAAGGGGGACGGGGCCACAAAGGCCACCAAGATCATGCTTTTTGAATTTGTCAAATTTGAAGCCCGATTTCGGATTCTCAGCTGGTTCGGTCGGGTCCCCAGCCGCAGCCATAGTAACATTTCTGATGGCCCTTCAAGACTTTACTTCACTGATCCTTTGCTGCGGGCGTGCCGACGTGTCAATGTCGTGGCGCCATCACACCTTCAACAATGGGGGTAGGCACGGGGTGTGCTGGAAGCTGCCAGCAAACATGGAATCTTTCTAACCTCGTCGTCACTCTTCCCCAAAGCGTTGATCAAAAAAGGTGTGGCAGCTTTTGGTGAGTGCTTCAGCTGTCTTGGCTTTTGCTGTGATTATTNTTCTAACCTCGTCGTCACTCTTCCCCAAAGCGTTGATCAAAAAAGGTGTGGCAGCTTTTGGTGAGTGCTTCAGCTGTCTTGGCTTTTGCTGTGATTATTTTTGCACATCCGTTTTTGCGGCAGTTTCTTTGCGACGTGATTTGGCGGATCGTTTTATGGAAACATGCGGAAACAATTTTTGCCCCTGGCGTTTTAAGCGCAACTCAACCGCGAGACAATGCGCGNTCTTTGCGACGTGATTTGGCGGATCGTTTTATGGAAACATGCGGAAACAATTTTTGCCCCTGGCGTTTTAAGCGCAACTCAACCGCGAGACAATGCGCGCACTTAACTAGAAGACTTTTGCGTTGCGCGTATACAGGGTAGCGAAACAATAAGCTGAACCTCTTTGAAAAAGATGGTTGCCTTATTGGTAAGCGACCATGTATTTGGTTTGCACGTGGTAACGGGCAAACCTGTGCAACGCTGTCGCGCGCCTGTTCGTCCGCTTTATTTTTTTTACGTGTTCGCACCGCGTCACCCACGTTTGCCCTTTGGGCTGTTTACGCTTGGGTTAAAGTTTTGGTGCTGCGCTTTTTGTTTTTAAACAAACACTTCCGCGGGAAACATGTCCTGCTTTTCATTTCAGGTCAAACAAACTTTTGTTGTGCTTTCGTTCACCTCTGTGCTCATGTTGTGAAAACAGTTGCTGGTGATTTCCTCTTTTAAACCTCTCAAACCGTGATGTCAGTTCTCAGCTGTTCTTTTGGAAACCACCCAATTTATATCTCACATCTGTGACATTTCCTTTCAAGGTGTGGGTGGGCGGGTCCTTGATTTTTCTCGAGGAAACAAAACACCCTCCCCGTTTTACACTCCCACCCTTGCTTCCTTTAATTTTGCCGTTTGTGCTGGAAACTGCCAGCAAACATGGAATCCTTCTAACCTCGTCGTCACTCTTCCCCAAAGCGTTGATCAAAAAAGGTGTGGCAGCTTTTGGTGAGTGCTTCAGCTGTCTTGGCTTTTGCTGTGATTATTACAATTTTTGCCCCTGGCGTTTTAAGCGCAACTCAACCGCGAGACAATGCGCGTACTTAACTAGAAGACTTTTGCGTTGCACGTATACAGGGTAGCGAAACAATAATGAATAGTTTCAAACAAATGTGCACCGTATTATTTCTTGTTTGCAAATTTGTCTCCGAACGGTTCGGCTCACAAAACGTAAAGATGGAAATTGTGTCCCAACAACCGTGTTGGAGAGGTTTAACAATGATTGACAATTTGGGGCCTTCAATGTTGTTTGTGATTGTGTTTCAATTCAAATGGTTGGACAAAAATTAGTCATCGTTGGGTACACTGCAATTGCAACAAATTCAGCACAAAAACAACACAAACAATATGACAAACACATTGAATGTTTTGAAAAAATCCGAACGTGTTTCAGATATATTGTTTTTCCAGATGTGGTTTCGCGAATTTAACGCAAGATGCTTGCATCTGATACAACGCTTCCATGACATCTGCTCAATGGCCAGGCAGGGGAAGCAGCTTTGATGAAAACAACCAATGATTGATAATGATTGTATGTTTTCGGAAATATGGAAATCGTACTTCCACGATTAAAATAAACCGAAAGGAACCCGGTTTTTGAACAACCGGACGTCCAATTTTGATAAATTTGGTGGATCCTTGATGTCAAACGTCCTGATTTTGACGGTTGGAATGAGCGTGCAAACCAGAATCAATTAAAAAAATAACAAAATCATGTCAAAAATCCAAAGCAATCGCGCATGCCAAGACCAGGAAATGAACATTATCGACAATTCTTGGACATAGGTCCTGGTTCAATGAATCTTGTGGAAACGTTTGAATTTGAACACGCCAAAGGTAAACTGATGCGTTTTTGATGTGTTTGTCGATTTTTCAACAAATTCAAAAACGGATTGGCCACCAATTCGGTATCAGGAGGACAAGGTCTAGAAGCAGAAGTCGCAGAAAATGTCGGAGCAGGATGGGGCTGTAAAAACATGAATCCGTCAAGAAACAAAACTGCATTGGGTTGTATTCCTGAACGTGGGTGTTTTACATATTTCGATTGAACAACATTTTTTCCAATTTTTTGCAAACCACTGCGCGTTTTCGTTTTTTTGGGTGGAAACCTGTGCGGCGTCTAGAATTGTGGATTGGTGTTTGCAATTTGCAATATGTTTTTGGATGCACAGGTTCCCTCCATGTGGCAACAATATGGATCAACAGAAATCCCAAAATTCTGGCCTGTGTCGATTGCTGTGCAGGAAGACGCGAAGGTCATCTTGCTTTCGGCATAAATGCAGCCTTTCTAAGAAGCACCCTGGCATTTTGCAAAGCTGTTGGACAATCTTGAACCCAACCTCAATGTGTTCATTCCACCTACCTAATCTAATGATGAATTTATACGTGTGCCAGTATGTGTGCCAATCGTCTGATCCTTTCCAGGCAAGGCCAAAGAAACGGGCATGTCAAAGACTCTCAACGTCCACACTTCAGGAGCTCGATGGGGTGGTTGGTGTTGTAGTCTTCCCCCACATCAATTTATGCAAAAAGTACGTGGTGTTTCTTTTTTTGGATTATTTTTCCCCTTTCCAGCGCAACAAAACAATCCTCACCAATTTGATGGACCGCCATTCAATTTGTAATATATAATCTTTAGTGCAAACCTCGAGTTGGATTAGTTAAGTTTGTTGTAGATTTTGATGCCACAATCGGGATTTGCATCCACATTCAACGAGAACAGTGACTTGTGGACCTGTTGCAAGAGGTGGACTCGCAGAATGTTGCTGGGTCCAGAAACACGGCAAGGGGGCCTTGGCGGCCTTGCTTTGGGAGTGCTCGACTTTGCAGAGGAATAGTTTTTTTTTTTTCTCTCATTTTCAGATCACTGTTGCAATTGAGGAGAACTGATTGACTTTGATGGTCGTGTTTGGTTCGATCTGCCCCTTATGACACTTGCTGCTCATTTGATCCGGTGCTTGGTGTGATTTTGACCGGTCACGTGTGATATGTATGTTGCTATGTCTAGGTTTCGTGGAATTAGCTGGCGGTCTTTTGTGAGGGTGTCAGAGGAGGGCTGGTCGTCTCTGAAATTTGAAATGGCGCCATGACCGCATTTTGTGTTTGTTTTCTTGTGATCCTTCGGACTTGCACAGACCTAGGTACAAAGTGAAAGGTCATCTGGGCGATGGCACCTTTGGACGTGTGCTTGCAGCGAAGGCACGAGAGCTGCTGTAAGACCAACAAGGGACAAGTCAGGCAATTATGGATTCACCAAGAGGCAGTTGGTGGTTGCAACACAACAATGACCCCTTGGATAAAGCATTCCGCCAGAGGATAAAACTTGTTGACGTGCCATATGCTTTATTCAGCCCATTTGCATTGGAAACAACATTTAAGAATTTTTAGGTGAGGATTGGATACCAGAAATTAATCCTGCATTCAGCGGCGTTTCTGAAAGTGCAGGACCAAAAAACTGGTGCACGTGTGGCTTTGAAGGTTATCAAGTCCGCAGCATCCCGAGGAATGGGAAATCAGAACCAACTTGGCATGATTCGTTCAAATATCCACTTTTGTCGTGGTTTGGTTGGCTTGGTCACTACTTGCCCTGCCATTTTGTTGACATGGTAGAACACAATGAGGTAGGTTCTGTTCTATTCTGTTCTTATCCTGTGCCCTGTGCCCTGTGCTATGTGCATTTGCGTAGCAAGTGCGACGGCACATAAGCTCTCAAATGGTCTTTGCGGTGAAACATTTATGTGAAACGAGTTCAAATACAGAGCAAAGCCGGGCAGGGCGAGGCAAAAGAATATGTTGGGGTTGTCTTAGGTTGTCGTAGTTTAGAATGTGGCAGTTGAGTGGGCCCGGCCCATGTGTTGATCCTGTAGGTGAATATATCAAAAGCTGCCATCCTGAGGCGGAGCATCTCCGTGAGCTTGCAGCGGAGGAAGCAGAGGCCACTGATCTCATGCTCAAACCAGTTCCACAGGGCGGTTCACTCAGTTCATCTCAGTTCATCTCAGTTCATCTCAGTTCATCTCAGTTCATCTCAGTTCATCTCAGTTCATCTCAGTTCATCTCAGTTCATCTCAGAGTTCATCTCAGTTCATCTCAGTTCATCTCAGTTCATCTCAGTTCATCTCAGTTCATCTCAGTTCATCTCAGTTCATCTCAGTTCATCTCAGTTCATAAGCCCCTTTTGCAGTTGACGCACTGCTCTCAAGCACGCTGCCCTTGGTTTGTTCTTGCTTTTAACTTCCTTGTGCCATTTGGATTGTGAAGCGACGAGCCCATTGCGCTCGATTGGGGATTTCCCCACGTTGCAACCACGTGGGCATTCCTGAACATTTGGTTCATCCTTGCAACACATCAGATTCAGCTTGACCTTTTTCAGGTGCTGCCAGAGAATTGTACCACATCGGCTCCTCTGCCGCCATTGCCCTCAGCTGAAACCTTTGCACCATGTGGGACATAATTTCACTGACAGACTTTGTGGTGTCTGACTTTGAGACACCTCGGCACCAAGAACCTCAGTGTGCCACTCCAAACTGCGGACTTGGCCTCCGACACTTTTTGCCTGGCCTGGACGTGGCACACATACATAGCACTCCGGATTTTCAACAATATTTGTGCACTCAGTTTTTCGAAATTCTTTCATTTACATCGCCCTCCGGATCAACTTTTTTGTGGCAGTGGTACAATCTCCCCTGGATTGCTGACGATTGTGCACACGTACGCTGCCAACCAACGAGGTGTGAGAGCCAACTCTGCAGGTCTCTCGCTTTGGACTTGGACCCAATTGCTTGGATCATCACTGACAATTGGATTTCCTTGGGGTTAGGCTCCCCGCCTCTTCTGACTGGCCCATTGTTCCTATCCCATTCTTTTGGTGCAGCTTCCCGCACGCTTCAGGGAGATTCATTCCTTCCCTTTGCCGTGCAGGTGACGACATTTGAGTGGTGCTGGACGCATTCCAAATATATCGGATACCTGATTGCCACAGCTCTGAGTTGGATTAGCTCTGACATTGTGCCAACTCTTGCACTTCATACAATTGATATTTTATTCGGGGTGGGCTCCCTTCTTCTTTTCTCACTGGCCCTGATTTCGTATGCACCAGCATTTGCACAATTTGTACATTGTTTATTTCATCATTGGACAGCAGTGGTGCTCACAGCCGACTTGCGAGCCACTTTTCCGGCGTGGTCCAATTCTCTCCAGCTGGCCCAAAGTTTTGCCCTCGAGATAATTGGACTCATATTGACCTTCATCACCATATTGTGGCTGCGATTGCAGTCTATTTTGGCACAGGGATATTCCTTACTTATTCATTTGCTCACTCTTGGTGCTTGGGAGTGCTTTGATTTCCGACAGCGTGACTGCGTACCTGTTCCCAATTCCAGGGGCACCAGCAAGCTTGTGAGGTGGCCTCTCTGCCTCTTGCTTGTGATTGGCAGCTTTCTCATGATGACCAATAACCAATCATGGTGCTGGGGTGAGGGTTCTGGATCACCCATGGGATCCAGAGAAGCACTGCTCCAAGTGCTGAACACGATGCCACCTTTGAGTGCGAAATCACATGGGTTGGGGCCATATGATGGCGCTAAGCCTACTGAGACCTCGAAGCGTTCCTTTTCCAGAGCATGTCGTAGATCTTTGGTTCATGGTCATGCATGGTACAAAGGGCTTTGTTTAACACCAGATGCCTTTCCAGTTGCATTGCGTGACTCCATCACCAGGAAACTCTGCAGTGGCCAGATCCCCCCTGGGTCTGATACAGAACCATTTGTGCAGTCGGGCTATGTCCAGTGTAGCTCTCAGCATCCGGCCTCATCCAATCGTGTGCAGTCTCCCAAACACCGCATACGTTTGTTTCAATGGAACCCCAGCGGCCTGAGTAGTGCACGCTACAGGAATTCATTCAATGGCTCAGCTGTCAGTCTTTTGACGTAGTATGCCTTGCAGAAACCAGATGGCGCCCTGACCTCGAATGGCAATTGCCGGATTGGACATGTGTCCATACCGGCCACAGTGATGGCAATGCAGGTGTCCTCCTCCTTGTCTCCCGTCGTCTTTGTCCGTCACCCAGGGTCTTATGGCAAACCATTCATGCAGGCAGACTGCTGCACATTCGATTGCACATAGGACTTAGGCACTATGATGTAATAGGAATGTATCAGTGGCTCCACACTTCAGCCAACAAATCGAAGAGACAGGCACTGCTAAATCAGTTGGATCAACTGCTGGATCAGGTTCCACGCCGTAATCAGCTTGCTCTTGTTGGTGATTTTAACACGGCATTAAATGCTTTTGGTGGCGCTGTTGGGACCTCTCAGTATACATGGAATGGATCCCGCACACATGGAGCACGGCACACTGACTCAGGTGCCTTGGAACAAGTCCTGCAAAAACATGATCTGTGTGCCCTTAACACATGGAACTCATGCGATGGACCAACCTTCCATGGCCCGCTTTCCACCTCCCGCATTGACTATATCATCTGTAGACAGCGTCAGGTAGATTGCATGGCCAAAATCACCTGTCAGCTCACCAACATGCCAATGCTGCCTGCCAGTGGTTTTCATGTTCCACTTGTTGTCACAGTTCAGAAGTGTTGGATCCCGTACAAGTCAGTAGCTGTAGATGCCAGATTCACGATGCGCCATCGACTTCTTAGTCGACAAATGCACTTGGCCCAGGATTCCCAGTGGATTGACATGCTTGCTCAAACTCAGGTTCAGCTTCACCAACTACATGCAGAGCAGATTGCTGGTGCACCTGCAGCGCCTTCCTTGCCTGCGCCTTGTCCTGAAGCAGACATTTACTTGACGAAAATGCATGAAGTTCTTTCCACTTCTTTTGCCACATTCATGCACCCTGACAGAACCAGAGCTTTTCATAGGCAACCTCCTTCTGATGAGTTTCATGCAGTTGTACAAAACAAGTGGCAGTACTGGAAGACCATGCGTAGCCTACGCACAGTGACGCTATCAAACCTTTTCCATGCGTGGAATTGTTGGTCCAGGTTTCAAGCCTTGCAGAAGACACAGGTTCAGGCTGCCAAGCAACGCAAAATCCAGAAGATTCAGGAACTGACTCAAAGTGCGGCTGCTGCAGCCCAGCGCAATGATCTGTTTGGCCTGTATCACTTGATCAACAAGTTCACCCCAAAGCAAAGACGTAGCCGCATTCAGCTTCGAACCACCACTGGCGCCATTGCCTCTCCGACAGAGGAGATGTCCATTTTGCGGGCATTTGTTCAGAAAACTTGGTTTGATCCTGCTGCCCCCTCGGTTCTCTCCCTCTGTCATCCAACACCTCCGGGGGTCCCTTTCACTGAGGAAGAACTGACTCAAGAACTGCAGAAAGCCCCAATTTTGAAGGCGGTGGCCTCACCTTATCCACCCAATTTAATGTGGCGTGCCAATGCAGACCAGATTTCTCTGTTTACTGACCCGCCGACTCCAAAGCGCCATGTTCTCTGAACTCTGCACCTGGCCACAGATGGCATACATGGCCTTCAGGGATACCCATACCCAAGATGCCCTCCTCAGAGTTGTCACACAGTGTCAGCAGGTTCATGCCCTTGTGCAGTCCCAGTCCTCTAGCCTTTGGAATCAGCGTGCAGGCACTGAGCGCCTGACCTGCTATGGTGGCCTGCAACTGTTTGTTGACTTGGAACGAGCTTTTGATACGGCGCCACGGGATAAGATCATCCATGCCCTTCAAATGCTGCAGGTACCTGATGGCCTCATTGGCCTCATTGGTGCATGGCACGATAGCACGAGCTATGTTCTTGCCCATCATGGCATGACTGACACTCTGCCCACCAACAAGGGTGTGCGCCAAGGCTGCGTGGCAGCACCTGCACTTTGGTCCAGCCTGATGTACCTATTGATGATTCAATACAGTCACAAAGTGCCAGCAACATGGATCCGCCACTTCATGACAATATTTGCAGATGACGTTCACCTCTGCCATATGATCCACAATGCGCAGGATATGCAACAAGCCATAGACTACTTTGGCTTCTTCTTCACATGTGCACATGACCTTGGACTCACGATCAATTTCAGAAAAACGGAAGCCATGCTGCGGCTCTCGGGTTCCTGGCATTCAAGGGTTCAAGCCAAACATGTCTTGCGATCTGCTGAGGGAGTTTTCTTGTGCATTCCATATGGCAAAGGTCAAGTTGCTCACATACCCATGAAGTCTCAGGTGACATACCTTGATGCCAGAATTGCATATCACAACACATCACAAGCAACAGTTGCACACCGCATTGCTGCCAGTCGTCATATCTTTGCACGATTGAAGATCTGGCTCAGCTGCAATTCAAAGATCTCCATTGACAAACGGTATCAANAGTTGCACACCGCATTGCTGCCAGTCGTCATATCTTTGCACGATTGAAGATCTGGCTCAGCTGCAATTCAAAGATCTCCATTGACAAACGGTATCAACTGTGGCAAGCAACAGTGTTTACGACGATGATTTACGGCATCTTCACAGTTGGTTTGACACACCTTGGATTGAAGTCACTGCAAATTGAGATCATGAGACAACTTCGAATCATGGCGGGTGATTTTCCACAACTCACTGCACTGAGCCATCAATCCTTTTTGCATCACCGGCGTTGGCCATCTCCGGCGCGCATGCTGCTGAAACGGGTTGAAGGCATGATTGCACGCCTTGACAAGAGAAGATTCACCCTTGCACCGGATGATATTGTCATGCAATATGATTGGCAACACCTGCACTCCACTGCCCAGCTCCTACGAGATACACAGAGCACGGAGGTTTATCCGTGGCGCCTGCAGTTGAACCCAAGGGAAGACGATCCATGGAACATACTTCTGCAGTTGCAGGGGAACGCAGTGTGGAATTTGATTGGACTGCGATACAAGCAGGCAAATCTGAGACCGAGCAACCTGGCCATGCAGTTGGAGCTCTCAAAGCTCTCCGATGAGCTCCTTCCTGGATAGAGAGGACATGCTGATCCTGCTGACTCAATTGAGCCTCAAAAATGAGGCCAACTACTGCTACTGCAATGCAACCATGCTTTGTCTCTGGTGGTCAATTTTGAGTCGCACCACATACCAATATGGGGACTGCAGTGCCAGCCAAGATGTCATGCAGACTTTCTTTGGTCAAATGCTTGGCCCTGCTTTGAGTGTGAGAGACTTCTTCCACACCCTGTTCAATTTGTGGGACCACGGCACTTTCCCCGCAGATGCGGCTGAGTTTGCATACTACGTTTTGCGCTGGATGGGAACGCCATGTATTTCTCACAAGTGGAGCCGTCTCTACATGGTGGAAAATGTGAGTCGACAGCACGACCTTGGCGATGAGTTTTCTCCCATTTTCCTGCAAGTGCCAAATCATGCCATCACTTCCATTTGTTTGCAAGATCTCATCACCCTGTGGACTCGCAGGAATACATGACCGAAGCTTTGAGTGCATCCGTGCCACAACCAGATATGAACCTGCCTGCAGATGATTCCATGGCAGGACTGATGCGATTGATGCAGCAGGCGCATGATCAGTATACCAGTGCCTTGTGATTGCCGCGAGACTTGCATTTTGCGGCTCAAATTTTGATGATTCGAACAGCCATTTTGGCATGCATGCTCTGAGGAACCGTGAAGGAACATCCATCGTTTTTTTCAGATTTCCTGATGTTTTCATGCCAGCATGCTTCTCTTGGACCTGACTGCAATTGCAGTTTGCTGCTGATTTGTTTCAAAGGCTCATATGGAGCATCCATTCCTGTTCAGACGGTGTTGTCACCTGCCCGTTTTCTTTTTCCAGCATGACGTTTTGTCAAAGTTACTATGCATGCTTCTGGCCAGAGTGGCCGCATGCAGCAGATGACTCCACATAGCTTGCACATCAATGGATACCTGATGTCACAAGAGAGCAAGGACACAGCTTGTTTCGTTTGCACAGTGGCTGCCCTCAGCCTTTCCTTTTGACCTTCTGGCAATACATCAGGATACAGATGTCATGAGCAAGGACCATTGGCTATGATGCTGCCCATGCATGATGCCTTTTTCTCTGCGCTGGCTTCCAACGCCAAACAGGATACCTGATGTCATAGACAGAGCAAGGACATGCAACCACCATGCAGCTCCGCAACCAATGTCTTCAAGGATGGATGACTTCACGCTCAGGTCTCAAGTCCCCGCAAAGGGGCCGTTGCAAACCAGCAATGACAGTGCCCTGCGCAACCTTTGGATCGAAAAAGGAGCGTGAAAAAAAACAAATCTCAGTTCATCTCAGTTCATCTCAGTTCATCTCAGTTCATCTCAGTTCATCTCAGTTCATCTCAGTTCATCTCAGTTCATCTCAGTTCATCTCAGTTCATCTCAGTTCATCTCAGTTCATCTCAGTTCATCTCAGTTCATCTCAGTTCCTCTCAGTTCCTCTCAGTTCCTCTCAGTTCCTCTCAGTTCCTCTCAGTTCCTCTCAGTTCATCTCAGTTCATCTCAGTTCATCTCAGTTCATCTCAGTTCATCTCAGTTCATCTGAGTTCATCTCAGTTCATCTCAGTTCATCTCAGTTCATCTCAGTTCATCTCAGTTCATCTCAGTTCATTAGGTCATTCTGAGTCATTCTTTTAATATGAACTTCAAAAAGGCACAGGAGCTACGACTCCAATTTTCACAAAAGGACAAGTTAAAATCAACTGAAATCTAAGTACTGTTGGGTCACTGCAAGACACTTGGGGCACCTGAAGCTGCAAAGCGGACTAATTATATTGCTGCCATGCCTCCTTCTCTCACTATAGCGTATCTCGCATGTACGGAGTCGCATTGCCTTGTGTCTTTCTTCTGACATGTTTAATCACATCGCGTTGTGATAGATTTTACAAACTGCTACAGTGTGAGATCTTCATCTTGAAACCAGGTGCTTTGGAAAATTCAAAAAGTGGACTTTCCAAAGCTGCCAGACGAGCTACGATATCTAAGTGATTTGGCAAGGACTGACGTAATTCCATTGTCGTGGTTACCCACTATTTGGGGGAAGGGCGGCTTTGGGATTGGCATGATCACAAGTTGAAACCGAAGTTGCCAGGGGGTGGGAACCGCAGGAAACGGTAGCACAGAGTCCCCTGTTGAAGGTGTCATGCAAATGGGATTGGCTTCGCAATGTGTTTCTTCCCACGAGTTCAGAAATCTGCTTCAGACCCATTGTCCGGTCTCCATTCAGTGTTTATTTCATGTTTCTTCGAGGCACCTCGTACTGGAAATCCAAGAGCACCTGTTTTTCGAGTCTTCCAAGGTTCCAAGGTTTGGTTGTTGATACCGCAGCCGCATGATGCAGCTCGTGATCAGAGGTGTATTGGAATGAGCAAGACAGACCACCAGTAGTATACGGCATAGCTGGGACAGTGCCACATGAAACAAGTCTGGGCCAAGGAAACTTTGAAGAGTTGCTGTAGGCATCACACCATGGATCATTTGAGGGACTCTCACTACTTCACTGTCTGGACATATTGAAATGGCCACTTCCATTCAAGTCATATTGCTAAACTTCCATTCAAGTATCTGGCAATGAGGCGACCCGGAAAGGCTCTGACCGGCAAGACCTCGAAGATTTGTCTTTGCCTCTGCTTCGGAATCCTGGCACTGCTCACAAAGATTGACCAGACTGACCAGACGACATGGGTTCCAAATGTTCCAAACTTGCAACCTGATGGCGTTTCCAGACGCAGAAGTCTCTTATTGCTGAGTTCTGTTGGGATTTCAAAGCCGGCAGAAGCTTTGGTTAGCTCCACCCTATCACCTGCAATTGAAGAGGTGGTCAATGTGGAGCCGAAGGGTACGGACTTTCAGACCCTCCCAGGTGGCCTAAGGATCCTGGACTTGGCAGTTGGGAAGGGCCATGAATGTTGCAAGGAAGATGATCTTGTAGTGGTGGATTGGAGCCTCAGAAAAAGCAATGGCTACTTTGTTGATGCATCTTTCGGATTTGATCCCGGGCGTGGCATTGATGAGAAGTTTGGTGTTGGTTCACCAGAACTGCGCTTTTCTCCCATTGGAAAAAAGGGTGACAAGGTCATTGAAGGTGTCAAGAAGGCAATGATTGGGATGCGTGTTGGTGGCACTCGTAGGGTCATCGTTCCACCGAACTTGGGCTACGTGTCCGATGATCTGGCTCCAAAACCTGTGGATTGGGGACGACAAACCCAGATTCAGCGCGCCAAGAACAAGAACTTTGTGATTGAATTACGGCTCAAGACTTTGAGGCAGGAATGATAGACTATCAGTGGACTATCAGACAATGATGTGCAAATTTGTATCCAATCTAAAAGCCATGCTTTGAGATTAGAAAAAGTGGTCGCGGCTGCTGCATTCCGCGCCGCGTTTGTGCAAGAATTTCATGCTCTTGAATTTCGCTGGCAAACAAAAACTTGGACACAATGCGGAAGTTGGATAGATCTTTGATATTTACCATATCTATATATATAATATAATATGTATATATAGATATGCTACCCCCCTCCAAATGTCTACCATTTCTGTCCTTGTTCGATGTTGTCTAGACCACAAATAGTGAAAGGAAGTAGATCTTGTGTGATTCCTACACAGTCTGTGATTATCATTCAGTATTATTAGTATTGCTATGAAAAAGTGCAATTGTCAATGCACATTGCAGCATTCCTTGAAAACAATGGTGTTAAAGTGGAATGCTGCTTACAGGTTACAATTTGCCCTGAAGATAAGATATTCCCTTAAATAAGAAACCATATTCTTGCAAGAAAACTATAGACTATAAGGGTGGAAAGCTGAAACACATCCTTTTTTTAATAGAGCTCAATTTTCCTCTCATGTTTCTTGTATGACTGTATGACCATTTTTTGAAGAACATATTGAAATTCTTCAAATGTAGTGGTTGCCTTGAAGACAAGGGGTTGCCTCGAAGACAAGGTATGCCCCAAAGATAACAAGCAGTATTCTCACAGAAAAATACAATATGTCGAAAGATGCAATATATTTGTTTGATTTCATTCTGCTTCCCTAACATCTTTTCTATATAAATTTTTTAAGGAAAGACTTCACTTCTTCAAAATAATGTTGCCTGTTTTGTTCAGGTGTTTCATTCATAGGGAAGGGCACATTGCAAACATACAACTATAACCATGTTTCTTTCAACAAATACTACAGACACCCAAGAGTTCTACTCAATAGTAATGCTTATTCGTATTATTGCCTGCTTTTCAATCAAATGGTTCACTTCCTTGTGAAGGAAACTTTGCACATACTTGCACCAACACTTTCTTTACGGAATACCATAACCGATTAAAGTGCTTGCTCAAAGAATTACATTCAAAAATCATGCTGTCCTCCTTCCATCAATTCCTTTACCTGTTTCTAATCTTTACACAGCTGTAAGTCTCTTTGAAAGTAATTGTATATTCCTTTCAAAGAAATGCATGACTTTGCACAAGAAGTCTCTTTGACAAAAGATATTCTTTTCAAAGGAATGCTGCACTCCATCATGACTTTGAACAGCTGTAACTATCTTTGAAAATAAATTATGTATGTATATATAATTAGTGTCGGCGTCGGCCTCTTTATTTGGCCTTTGTGTTTTCTGGCTTTTGGGACCAGAAACTATTTGCAAATTTCCAGGAACTATTTGCACGTTTCCAGGGACTATTTGCAAGTTTCCAGGAACTATTTGCAAGAAAATGCAATATATATATATATATATATATATTAAGGGAAAATGATCCTGAGTAAGAAAAGGCTAGCCAAAGGGAAAACAGCAACAGTCATTAAGTGCAGATTCCAGCTATTTTCAACCCTACCTCTGCACCCATCGCTCTGCGCATTCCAGTATGTCCCAGGTATGGGTAGATGGTAATGAGTCTTTGTGAGTTCTGAGAGGCTCCTTGATATGATTTGCTGCTGTGTGGAAACAAACACCTCAGGCCCAACTGACCCATGGCTGATTTCCACTACGCCCATGTTCGCTTTTCAGGTTCCTTAATCACATTGAAACAAATTAGATCAGATCACGCATTAGAGCCTGAATCGTCATGACGAATAACAGCATCACCTTTATGATATGATATATCAATCCGTCAGCCATATTGTGAGCCTTTTGAACCACATATCATCAAATATCATAGATCAATGAATGGGANTATGATATGATATATCAATCCGTCAGCCATATTGTGAGCCTTTTGAACCACATATCATCAAATATCATAGATCAATGAATGGGATCAATACTTGTCAGCCGGCTGTGAGATGCAAAATCTTCTGAAAGCCGGCCCAATTCAACTATAATCCACAACCTCACTATGATTGATCCAAACCCTGCTTCATGGAAACCAATCAATCAAGCCAAAACGACACAGAAACAACTTCGCGCCCAAGTCCGCGTGCAAAAGACCGTCAAATCAAAGTTGGCAGGAGCAATAGCCAAAACGCGCCCAGCCAAACGAAAGTGTTGGACAAACCTTGCCCCAACCTTGCCCCACCACCACTACTACCCCCACCAGTGCCATAAAGGCAAGCAAAACCCAGTCCAAGACCCAACCGCAAAATAGACGGCGCACCGCGTCCTAGGGGAATGTGCTGTAATTAGCTTTACGGTATGTTGACTGCAACTTAATGTGTGTAACTAGTTCCTAGCTTCATGTCATGAGTCATGTCATCTCATGTCCGTCATTCTATGATGGGGTTTCTTCGGCTGGCTGTACGCAAAAGAGTCCAGAGATTATGACATCCTATCATATCGTATCTCAAAAATACCTAGGCAACAGCATCCTTAAAGGGCCGTGCAGATGGTGAACTTGTCTGAAGGCTGGCACAGGAACCTGGTATTGTGAACCTTGTCCTGCAGCCACCCTAATATTACAAATTGCGTCACGTGTCGCACCCTTGAGACTTTAGCAGTTCTACTTACTTTAAAAAAATCAATCTTCAAATTCAATTTCGTGGGGCGGAGTTCAAGTCAGGAAAAGACAAGAATCACATGAGGTTCCGGGTTTGAGATATCAAAGGCTCACACATCGCAAGCAATGAGCCAGCAACTTCCCAAACGTGTTGTGACGTAGTGCAAAAATTCGGGTGAGTCCCACACGTGAAGAATAGCATCAGAGTCAGCGTGAATGACAATGTAATGGAAAAAAGGAAAATGAGAATCAGACATCAGAATAGCGAACCTCCACTGCCTGCCTCGGAAATTCAAACAGGCAGAAGTGACAAACTGACAAACTGCACCAAAACTGCCATGATCTAACTGCGGCGGGCTGTACATGTGCTGATAGTGTGGAAGGGCCTTGGCTACTGCGCAGCAACATCACCTGGATGCCTTTGTCTGTTGGATGAAGATTTTTGCCCAAGGCCTTAGGCCTTTCCTGACAAGGACACAATGTAGCCCATGAGATTAACTGAAAGCTCCGGTATCTGGTACCTCGTCGGACCACCACTCCCTGAAATTGTCGGTGATGGGTTTTCGGGACTGGGATTTCGGATTGCCTGGAACCACGTCGTGGCCGTTTCGGGGACTAAAATTTTTGGATTTTTCTATTCGCTGAGATTGGTAAAATGCCGGGAACTATTTGTAAAATCCCAGGAACTATTTGTAAATCACCCCAGCGGACCCCAACCCAAGAAGGATACCCCGAAACATTTCATCCTCTCAACACGGACACACTTGGTCAAGTACTGCCGGGCCAAGTTCGAGCCGACTGACCGGCTAGAAAACCCAACTTTCGGACACCAAACAGCCAAAATTGACAGAGGGTCGATGGGGATTGACGATCATCTAGTTCACTTACAAGTTCATCAAACATTGCAAATGAGCTGTCGGTACTATATGTCCTGGATCTCCCTTTTTTTTGGCTAAGCGGGGTTCGTATGGACATCATTTTCGATTCTCGCTTTACGATATCTGACTTTGGATCCTTTAAGAAAAGTTGAGGAGACATGAGATCAAGCAAAAACATGTCAACAATAGATCGAAACCGTTCCAAACCGTTGTAACTATTTTTATTTCTCTGTATTTCACGGAGCTTATGAACAGATCGAAACCGCTCCAAACCCTTCTGATCGTTTTTTATTTCTTTGTATTTCACGGGGTTTACAGATAGATCGAAACCGTTCCAAACCGTTCTGATCTATTTTTACTTCTTTGTATTTCACGGGGCTTATAAATAGATCGAAACCGTTCCAAACCGTTCTGATCTATTTATACGCCACGTTTTAAAAATAGATCGGAACCGTTCCAAACCGTTGTGGTCTATTTATCAGAGGAAGTTTCGTAGAGAAACTCCGAGTTACGGACTTTCACATTCTAGTAATCCAAAGATCATAGTGTCAAGTGGGCACCTGCGATTCACCACATTAACAATTCACCACATTAACAGTTCACCACGTTAACAATTCACCACATTAACAAGTCACCACATTAACAATTCACCACATTAACAATTCACCACATTAACAATTCACCACATTAACAATTCACCACATTAACAATTCACCACATTAACAATTCACCACATTAACAATTCATCACATTAACCATTCACCACATTTCTAATCCAGGCTTCCGCATTCTCAATAGCTAATCCTACTTTCATTCGTTTTAAAGCAAAATGAAGGAAAGCCAAAAGATCATCCTGACACCCAATGTGCATTACTAGAAACGCCTGCAATCCCATGTGTATTCAATAGCAAAAGAAACAAATTGGGAAAAAACAAAAGCAAAAGGAACACAAAAGAAAATCGTATGTAGGAAATATCACTGGGAATTACCCAATTTATTCATTTAGTTTCTTGTTGGAAGAACGATTCTTGGGAGAAGAAAGATTCTTGGGAGAAGAACGATTCTTGGGAGAAGANCACTGGGAATTACCCAATTTATTCATTTAGTTTCTTGTTGGAAGAACGATTCTTGGGAGAAGAAAGATTCTTGGGAGAAGAACGATTCTTGGGAGAAGAACGATTCTTGGGAGAAGAACGATGCTTGGCAGAAGAACGATTCTTGGGAGAAGAACGATTCTTGG
>BGPT01000424.1:279927-308869 GCA_003297045.1 Symbiodinium sp. clade C Y103
CGTAAGTGCCACGCCTGCCACACAAAGTGAAGGTCCATGTCCCCAAGTGCCACGCCTGCCACACAGAATGTGGCGGCGTCCAACGCAACCAAGCTGAGTGCCGTAAGTGCCACGCCTGCCACACAAAGTGAAGGTCCATGTCCCCAAGTGCCACGCCTGCCACACAGAATGTAGCGGCGTCAAACGCAACCAAGCGCGTCACCAGACCCAGCTGAATTCCGTGTGTGAGTACGTTGTGTGTGAGTAAGTTGTGTGTGAGTAAGTTGTGTGTTGTCAAGTTGTGTGTGAGTAAGTTGTGTGTGAGTAAGTTGTGTGTGGGCAAGTTGTGTGTGGGCAAGTTGTGTGTGAGTAAGTTGTGTGTGTGAGTAAGTTGTGTGTGAGTAAGTTGTGTGTTGTCAACAAGTTGTGTGTTGTCAACAAGTTGTGTGTGAGTAAGTTGTGTGTTGTCAAGTTGAGTAAGTTGTGTGTGAGCAAGTTGTATGTGAGTAAGTTGTGTGAGCAAGTTGTGAGTGAGTAACGGAAGCGGCGGGCGGACGGAGGCGGGCGACGGGTACACAACAAAAAACAACAACCCCACACAAAGATGTGGGGAAAAATGATGATTTTCCATAGTTATGTTAGTTTACCAGAGGGTAATTGACATAAAATAACAAACCTGATTGAACATCCTGGCTATGCTTGAGGTGATTTTGCATTTTTGCAATAGGAATCCACCATTGTAGTTCTACACGTTGTGCCCGTGCCGCAGGCCCTCGCATCCTTTCGTACTTGCCACATCACGGGCTCCCGTGAGCTGCGAGCCGTGCAGCTGGCTGTGCCCCGGAACGAGGGGATGGGCGCAAAGAGGGAGTTCACCGAGGAAATCAACTAAAAACAGTGACTTAACTAACCAAAATGAGGATTTAACCTACCAAAATGGAGATTTAACTAACAAAAATTTGGATTTAACCTACCAAAATGGAGATTTAACTAACAAAAATTTGGATTTAACCTACCAAAATGGAGATTTAACTAACAAAAATTTGGATTTACCCTACCAAAATTGAGATTTAACCAACAAAAATTAGGATTTAACCTACCAAAATGGAGATTTAACTAACAAAAATGAGGATTGAACCTACCAAAATTGAGATTTAAAACTAACAAAAATTTGGATTTAACCTACCAAAATGGAGATTCAACTAACAGAAATTTGGATTTAACCTACCAAAATGGAGATTTAACTAACAAAAATTTGGATTTAACCTACCAAAATTGAGATTTAACTAACAAAAATTTGGATTTACCCTACCAAAATGGAGATTTAACTGACAAAAATTAGGATTTAACCTACCAAAATGGAGATTTAATTAACAAAAATGAGGATTGAACCTACCAAAATGGAGATTTAACTAACAAAAATGAGGATTTAACCTACCAAAATGGAGATTTAACTAACAAAAATGAGGATTTAACCTACGAGAATGGAGATTTAACTAGCCAAAACTGAGATCTAGCTGACAAAAATGGGATTTAATGGGGGTTGAAATCAAAGTTGGATGATTTTAGGAGCATATGGGATAAGTTTCCGAATTTGACGGACAAACATATATTGATTTAGTTAGCAAGAAATTGGATTTAGCCAACACATATGGGATTCAATGGATGCTTGGGAGCATTGGGCAGTGCGTAAGAGACATTGATTTCTTGCAGAGAATGGAGCAGCCGTGCACGGAATGTGCTTGCAGTCGCAGGACTGTGTGGAGGGGTGCTTCAACCAAGATCTGCTTCCTGTAGCACGGTTTCTTGACAATGCCGCTAGCGGACCTGTCGGAATGATGTCTGTGAGATTCCAGATGATGATGTTCCACTCCCCGACCCAAACGCTAGTGGGAGCGGAGACCCCAACACAACATGGTGGCCAGTGCTCATCCTGCAGATGAATGAGGATTCTGTGGATGTGGTCCAAGAATTGACGCCCGGCCATGTGTACATAATCATCTGCTTTTATCAGGTGGTTACTGACCCGATCTGGGGTTGGACACTGGAGATTGTTAGAGCCGAATCATTCGGCCTAGTCTCCAATCAACCCGTGTCCATGGCAAGGGGTGCATGCGCATCAGTGTTTGGATGCATTGGACATACTTCCTGTATATATGGTTTATTGATATATATATATATATATATATTATCTATATTATACGATATATAAACATATTTATATACATATATATATATATAGTTATACATCATATATTTTTGTCCCTGTCCTTTTACTTGCAAATACAGGCTCGGAGTGGTAATTCTTGGTATAAAATAAGAAGACCTCGAAATAATGACTGGTTGATGAGAACAAACCATTTCATTTGGATGGAATTGGAATACATTGGGAATTAGTGGGATATAGTTTAAATCATGCCGGGCGCAGTTCAACTTCTCAAAAACCATCTTAAATCATGTGAAAACTGCACTCCCAGGAGGTCCCGTTCTGGTGTTTTTTGGGGAAGGCGGTTGTGTTTGTCTGAAATGGGGGAGACAGCCAGAAATGCAACGTATCTTGTATGGGATTGGGTTGCAATTTTAGGAAAGTGAGTGACTTCTCAACATAAGTCATTGGGAAAATCTATGGGAAATCAGTAAATGTCCAACAAACATTGGGGCGTCCTCTATTTGCGAAGCAAGAGATGGAACGTGAATATCAGCGACACAAGTACCTTGGGTGTGATTGCAGATGTGTTGATTTATTTTGACAACTAGTTGCTGCACTAATTTGGGGAATCTATAAGGAGTCGCTTTAGCTCTTTATGTCCATTTGAAGCAACTCATAGCAAGTCTAAGGTGGGAAGTCATTGGGGATGGTTAATGGGGGGTTTGATGCAGTGGTACTTTGTACTACCCTTTGGTAATCCAACTATCCAACTTGGAAATTGAAAATTCACCATTTATAGGTGTATCCAAAATTGCTATAGACATGCTTTAGGTTAAAATAGGTTAGATTACCAGCGGGTCAAAATTACCCAATATGGTCCCAATTTGTGGAACTCCCCCCCTGTTGCGAGTTCAATCCTCAAGTATATACTGAGTGATTACCAGAGGGTATCTGGAAATTGGGTCACTTCCCAGGATACCCATGACATCCCATGACGTTCTCATTCTCACATGTTGCAGCGGTGAAATCAGTGTGATGTGTACTGGTGCCTGGTGCACCAGGTATTTTCAAGGAAACTAAGATTCGCAATGATTCTGACTGACTCAACTGACTTCAAATGATGTCGCAACAGCCAGGCGATTGGCAAAAGTTTAACGACCTCCACTTAACCTTCGGTTTACCTCTGAGACAGGTAACCAGAGTGATTTTGCATCATCTTACCTTTCTCACAAACTAACTCAAAGATGAGGGAAGGTGTCCTGCAAAAAGAATCTTATAATCCTTTCAATTCCAATGACCATTCCATGAACTTCCATGAAAATCCCATTGAAATCCCATAAGTTTGTCCCAAAAAAAATCCCAAAAACATCCCACCCCAAATGGCCACAAGGTCCGTGCGCACATTGGAAATGGTGAGCCTTGGCGTGCCATTTGGACCGCCGAGGATGTGGGGGGGCCCAGGATGTAGGGTGGTTGGTGTTTTAAGTATTGCAAATGTATAATAATCATGCATACATACAAGTTTACATCTACATAATTTTGCATTTACATGTACATGTGTAATATCTATATAATATATCTATAATATATATATATATACATGTAGTAAGCCCCAAAAAGGTCAGAAGCAAGATCCCATTCAAAAAAAGTGATGGTTTGTTCCTTGTCTATCCTTTTTTGGCGGGCTCTATGTATTTATATACAGAGATATATGTAATAAAATTGAATACACTGTGTAGGGGCCATATACTGATGGATGCAACTATTTTGTGAGGCAATACTTGGAAGTATCATTTGGCTGGTGAAGTACCATCTTTCAGAAGGCATTTGGGTCCGCAAGGCTATGCTACGCATACATATGGTGGTTTCTTAAAATGGTGGATCCCCAGTTGTCACCATAGGTTTCAGTACGAAGTCATGGTCATCCTGAGAACTGGGGGTACGTGGGAAGATGATCCCGATTGACCTAGTATGTTTGTGATGGATTGAAACCGCAAATCAGTAGTTGAAAGGAGGTGATGATTTTTTTGAGAGGAAAATGGATTAACCAGCAATTTTTGTTGAGTGTTGATTCCATTTTAAGCGTGCTTCCTCATGCTTTACCTCACTTAGTTACAAATGAACGATTCCTACTTACCCAACTTGGCATCAGGTACACAGTAAGTAACCTATCCGTATGAAGCACCAATTCTGGTGTTTACCTACTTGCTGATGCTCAATCACGTATTTACCTTGCTTGAGATGTTCACCTACCCATTTTTGGGTTTGTAGGTTTGGACCCATATCCATACCCGTTTGTTCCAAGGTATTTGGTGGTTTATCTTGCTTTTGACCCTAATCGAGAGTGAAGGAATCCCAGGTACCCATTCTATTTTAACGCATTTACTATATATAGTATGAACCATCAATCTTGGATGTGTGTTTACAACTGGAATCCTTTCCTTTGATTGCCACATTTTTGCTTGTCAATCTATATCCCTAATTTTCAATGGACATGCCCAGTGCTGTTGTTTCACATAAATCTAAATCATCCTCTGTCAGCCTTCGGCGTCGGCGAAACTGGCAATGGCCGGCGGCGGGAAAGGCGGACCCGGAGCTGGCCAGGCGTGAACACTCCGCAGCTGCAGCAGGAAGCCTTCGAGGCCATTGACAGGGCGTCTGCTCAGTTGCAGCTCGTGTTGCAGCCCTCGATGCTGTCAGACGCCCGGCCCGCAAAGCTGCCGAAGCTCTCAATCAGATGAGAAGGGGACGAACGATCAGAATCATACTGGAGTCGGCGAAGGCCGTAGCTGCCGAAAGAGCCGCCTGGTTTGAAGGGGAGTCCCAGGCGAGGGCCGTCCCAGAGTGCTGTACTTGAGAGATATCCTCAACATATGGATATAGTACAATGTGGGGCCCCTAGTAATAACTTGGGTTATAACATGGGGTAACTCAATTTAGAACGTGGGGCAAATCAAGTTATATCCATAGCTAAGTATGTACTTAGTTGCTCAAGATATATCTAAGGTAACATCTTGAAGCAAAAAAGATACGAAAGAAGTTAGACAAGTTAGCTTTTTGCGTTTGAAATTTGAAGCGTCCGTTGGAAAGTTGACAAAGTCTGCTGCTTTTGGTGGTCCAAGCTGCTCTTGTTTGGTTGCATCATGGCTTAAGATGGAAATCAGCAAACTCGCAGGTCGAGCATGCAGGATTTCAGAAGTTTTCCAGTGTTTCTCACACAAGAGATTTGGGATCTTCTTTTCGGGGATCCACCAGTGACTCAATTGACACGCGTGGATCGGTTGGTGCGGTATCTGCTGAATGACTTAGATTTGAGTGCTGTGGAACAGAGAAAGGAAAGCAAAGGCTGGAAAGTCGTTTGTGATTCCCCCTCTAGTTGTACTTTTTCAAAGGAACGCAATTGTGTTTCCCCCTCCAACCACACTTTTTGAAGGACATGCTGCTGTGTTTCCAGCCAAAGATCAAAACTATCTCATAAAGCGCTTGTGTGTTTCTTCATTGGAGAAAGACATGCTGCAGGAATCGCGTGTGCGTCAAAATGTGTTTCACCCAAGAATAACCATTCTCCAAATTTGGATGTGTTTCCTGCAAGGATTGGGTTCGCAGATGTGTTTCTAGGCAAAAAGCAACCATGCAAGAGGAAACGCTTGTGTGTTTTCATGTCTGACGAGAAGCTATAAGAAACGCGAATGTGTCAAAATTGTGTTTTTTTTGTGTTTCCTCCTCTGTTTGTCAAAAACCTGCAGGGAGCATGCTCAATTCACTTTAGTTTGCAACAGGGCGACGGCTTGTATTTCTATATTACCAGGTTGGTCGCTAAATAATCATGGTGCTTCGTACAGAATGTGCAAACGAATCAACCAGAAAAAAATGTGGATCACCAGTCCTTGGTGAACTTACATGTGCCAGCCTGGACCAACGCTGAAAGCGAGACGGTCATCTGTCTGCTGTGATAAATCACCTCTTGCCGGAGTCAAAATAGTGCTTCAAGGACCAGAATCTTCAAAACAACAACAACAACAACAACAACAACAACAACAACAACAACAACAACAACAACAACAACAACGAGGAATATCCAAAAAACATACCAAAGAAACCTCGTAAAGAGTTTGCAAAAATAGAACTTAAAGTTATAAACTTCTCTCAGAGAAGTTAAGATAATTTCAACTTAACTTGTCTAACTATACTTATGTCTTTTAACTTCAAGTTAGCTTGGGGGCCCCACATTGTAGCACAAATCATGCTGTCTTTATTTGGTATTGTAGCGTCAGCATACCGGTTTGTTTTGCATCTCAATGTACGCATGTTGTTTGCATCCGCATGGTTACTGGAAATGCGTCCCAAAGTTATATATTGTATATTGCTGGTGACATCAGTGAAATCCCAAGTATTGTAAGCAACACAGAACCGTGTCCTTTGGTCAAATCACATGTTTTGCATTGTTGCTGTTTATAATCCAATGTGCTTCCTTTACATATGCAACCCCATCAGTTTTTTCTTGGTTGTAACCCCAAGTTTCCAGCCCATAGTCCTACGTTCCCTCATATCATCATTGCATTTCAATCCCCATTGCTATTCCCATTCCAATCATCATGGTGGATCAACCATGTGGAGCAAATTCATTCAATCTTGAGTTTTTCACCAAACAAATCACAGAGGTAGCCTCCATTTTCAGACACAAATCCTAAGGAATCCTAAGTAGACAGGGTATAATTTCCAACAATTCTCTGAGGCGTAACCGACCAAAATAGGTGATAACCATTTCCTAGATTTACAAATTTAGGTCCATTAATTCCCAAGACCCTGGACCCTTCCCACAGAACCTCTGGATGGCCCTGGGCTCCAGCCCACGCTCCGGCGTCAAGGCTGTGGCACGCTATCGTGAACGTCGCGATCGACCCAATGAGGCCGAATGCGGAACGACAAGTGAAGCAGTAGAAATGCTGATTTTTTAACGGGGAAATAATGATAAAATAATTATAATCATATATGATAATAATATAATATAGGATTTTCAGACAAGTGAGTCAAATTTGGCTTTGTCTGAAAATGGTGTTTTTTCCCCCAATGAATGATCGCCATGGATCATAGGGGAGAATTTTCGGATTGACCAATGGATGAAATGGGGTACCCTATTTGTAAATATTTTTAAACAAACCCAAATAATGGTAGTTAGAATTAGTTAGTTAATGGGGATTATATAGTCATGAGTCATAACATCATAATCATAGGGAATTAATTACAGGACATGTTATCAAATGGGATGATTGGGACCAACCTTGGTCTATTGATGGGATAAATTAAGAGGAAACAGGGTGGAAAAAGGAATTGATTCCTCAAAATCAGGATTTCGATCCTTCAATCATTGGATTGGCTTGAGGGAAATTTTACAGGAAAGCCCCTATATTTGATGGTCAAAACCGTTTCCTGTAGATTTTCCCTTAAACCAATCCAATGATTCAACAAATGGGAATATCTCGTGAGATATTCGCGGGAACCTGACTGGATGGGTACGACTTTAGTACTTCAATCTTATCCCCTAAACGGGGAAATATGTACTGTATGGGTGTTTCCACAAATGGGGGATCCCCAATAGCTGTATGGTTTATAGTGGAAAATCCTATTAATTAAAATGGATGATTGGGGGGTATCCCCCTAACTTACAAAACCTTCATTTATAATCAGATAAAAAAACAAAAATTGGGGAGTATCTAAGATTGATAATCTTCACTGGGAAGAATAGACGTGTTTCCATCAAAATGTTGGGTTTCATCGGTAAAGTTTGGGAGAAATTGGTTGGACGGGAGATGACACAACAATATAAACAATTGAGAAGGAATAAATGGAAGGTATAACCAACTAATGGGAAGTATATCCTATTTTTATTGTGTGTATTGAGTTTGTCGCTTCCTCTTGACGACAAGCACCCCTAAGACATAGACCCTTGTTTGGACCTGAACTTCTTCATTTTTGGGACAGTTTGTTGGGAATTGTGAACAGGGATTCATGGTGAAAATGTGCAATTTAGAAGTTATCATTGACAACCCATTGTTTTTGCTGGATCTCAAACAAAAGGAATGGGAATGATGACCAACACAGCCGTACTTGTTGCTGCTATACTTAATAATAGCCCGATTGATTCTCGGCAATGTAGCTGGTGAAGTTGTTGAACGGGTAAGCTGACGTTTTGCAAGGGCTACGGCCAGGGTTTCTCATCTGGTTGGTTCACCTGTCGAAAAGGACATAGGATTATATAAACTTTCAGCCCTAGGCGTCTGTTTTGTTGGGATTTTTACTTCCGGATGCGCGGCAGGCCCAGTAACTTGAGAATTGCCCATCTCCAGCTTCAAATTTTACCCTTGGACGCGTGGCAGGGTAGAAGCCACGTGCGACATACCCGGCCGTTGGCCAGAAACTCACAAGCGATGAGAAAAATATGATATAGTTGGGCATAGCGCAGTCGGCACAGGACAAGTCAGCGGAAGTTGACCCTGAGTAGCCTGTTGGGCGCTGAGAGTAAGATCACGGCAGCCAAGGACTTAGCCGACAAGATGGAGCAGTGACAAAATTGAGATGTGCGACAGTCAGGACTAAGGGTTTTGAAATACAAGCTACCCAGGTTTAGGCGCTGCTCAGCAGCCCATTGCCGATGCTTGTGCCGCATGTGACAGTATGGCTTAGGGCTTAGGGACAATCCAGGTGAGCACCAAGCTCAGTCTTTGGCACTTAAATGGAAGAAAGTCTTAAATGTAAGCTGCATGGTTAGATAGGATTATGGTTGTTGAATGTTGTTGATTTATATTCACATGTATTCACGCATTTCACTACTTCGATACATTCAACTTAAGGTATCCTAGTGCTGGGCACCACTTGTGAGTTCTTGTTTTGTTCAGCTCAAAAAGCATCTAGCATATTTGATTTTATGGCCTACCAAACAACTTGACCCATAGCCAACTGGATCGCAAAGATATGCAAAAAACAAATGGCCAGATTGTGACCATACACTGAGCGGTTGTTAGTGCAGTTGTTTCTTCAAGATAAGAAAACGTTAGATACATGACCATATCTCCATCTCTCAGACATAGTAATCCCGAGAAAGAAAAGTGATTTATCATCATTTGTCCTTTATTTACTAAAATGTTACTCTTCTATCCTTTTTGGAGTGTTATGATTTGTCATCTTTTGCAATCAATTTTGCCAAGTGACATGACAGAGGTGCCAGGCTGGAACATCACCACGTGTTTAACTCGAAAATGGGGTATCCTAGATTTTCCTAGTCAAACATCTGGAGAATTCAGGTGATGCAACTAACTTAACCAAGCATTTAGGTGATTTTACGCAGGAAAAACATGGGTGAACTAAGTGAACTCCTTATGTTTTTCCTTTGTAGAACGGGAATCTTCCACCTTCCAACGTCTTACGATGCGGCGTCGCGTCGCGTCGAATCATCGCAGGCTCAAGCTTTGCTGTCATTGGCCTGGGCCCGAGCGCAATCGGAGACCCATCCAGGTAGGAGCAAAATTTCAGTTGTTGATCACATGGTATGAGAGATGGGAATACCCTCTGGTAAACTTACATAACTATGGGAAATCACCATGTTTAATGGGAAAATCAACTATAAATTGCCATTTTTAATAGCAATGTTAGTTTACCAGAGAGTAATCAATGGTTAATTGGTGATTGATGATGATTATAAATGGTTAATTGATGATTAAGTTATATTAGATAATTATATTAAATTGATCAACTGTATATTAGGCCAGTAATGGTTTGATTGATGATTAAATTGATCAATTGTATATTAGGCCATTGATGGTGAATTCATGATTGGAGTGGTATATTGGAGTTTTGGTATATTATTATGTTTTGGTAATCTCTAATACCATCCAGTTGTGGACCAAAAATTGGATATGATCTACTTCCAATCTCGATTGAAAAAGGTACAACTAATGAATAAGTCCATGATAAATGGTACATTATTCTCCCATATCACCCATGACTGATTCCAATACTACATCACCCTTGGATGGGGAGTTGAATCCTTTCTTTCTCTTAAAGGGAATATATTCCGGCAAAGATGTTTTTTTTGCAGGATATCTAAGATTTGCGATTATTAGAGATGGGATAATCAGCGGTCAACTACTCATTCATGATGATTGAATTCATCAAGTTTATATCTTCATTGACCGTTAATGGTTACTCAATGTTACTCATGGTTGAGTGATATGAAGGGTGAACCAATTATCCATAACATGGGAGTTTCTTTTGGGAATTGACGAATGATTCGTTTTAAGAACTAATTATCCATTCGTTATTTTGCATGAAAATTGGGTATCAAACGGAAGGGGATATAGCCTATAGACTATAGCCTATTTTAGCTGATACATGCTGGTTCAGTGGGTTATTTCAAGGGGATTTACACGGCAATATGTGTTTTTTTCACCAACAGAAATCATAATGTTTGATTTGATATCATTGGTTCTGAAGTGGGGATTATACTAGCTAATTGATCGCGGATTCTGGCCTAAATGAACTCACTGGGTACCTATTCACCAGCCACATTGGTGGTGATGGTGGTGTCTCCTAATGTTGACCCACATCCCATAGGTGGTGCCGAGAGCAGCATCCACCAGTTTCACCGAACCGTACGCCCACTTAGAAACCAACTGACGGTATCCGTTGTAAGTGCACGATAAGTCCCCATTTTATTTTACTTGTAACATCCCAGTGATTGGTGGATAAACCTATCATTTCGGAGTCTATTCCGTCACTTGCACTGGATTAGTCGGGGAGCTGCTTTGGGCATCATGTCGGACCCGACCTGATCTGAGCTTCGCAGTGTCCTGGCTTGGGAGGAATGTCTCCAAATGCCCCAGGAGATTGGTGGCCTACAGCTGGCATGTTTTGGGGTACCTGAGCGCCACTTCGGATCTGTGCTTTGGGGACTGCGATCAATTGGCTGTCCAACGCAGCATGCTGTCACCTCACTATCACTCGTCCTTTCAGTAATGTTGCCTGCTGGTAAAGCTTTGCTCTTTGACCAACCGATTGTGACTGTCCAGTTGGCCCCTCAAAACATCTGACTGTCCTGTTGGGCTACGGAATGGGAGTGCGTCGTTCCTCGGCTCACACGTCCGGGACGCTGGAGGCGATTCAACAGGTCAACCAACCGCTTGGCTGGGCATGTTGCCAAATTGAATCCCTGCAACGAGCTGGTGGTGAAGATGATGGTGGTGGGGGTTTGGGGGCGTGCAAATTGTAAGAAGTCTTGGTTCTTTTTTGCCACTTTGGGATGGAGGATCTATAGTCTTTATAGTCAACATTTTTCCTCACATGAGTTATCAACCCTTGAATAAACGTTAGTTGGCGGGTACGTTAATGACGTTAGTTGGCGGGTAGGTGAATGGGTGATTTACGATTCATTTCTTGGCCACAAAGGGGTGAAAAAGAAACCGAGGGAAAACACGGATGGAATCTAAGATTGGCCACGACCCCACCATATCCACCATCATTTGATGCACTATCGCCATTTTGGATTGGGTTTCTATAAAGTTCTACGGAAAAAACTTCAAGTGTATTGCTTCAATTGCTTCTACCGGAGGTTGCAAATCAAGTATATAAGTCAAACGATTTTTTTCAATCCGTCTTTTGTATTTTCTGGTTGTGTCATCCTGATCTTTGCTCTTTTAATGTGTCTTTTCTCTAAACATACTGTTTGAGGGACCCCGGTTATGGGTACATCGTGTCACGTACCATATGTATCCATATGTTTGGTCGAGTTTGGACTGGATATACCTTTCAATTTATGCATTTTCACCAGCTCACAATTTACTCTATCAGAAATTGCTGATTATTGACTATCAAGAACAATCATTTACAGACATCAAGAATCAATATCAATCCCTTTCAATCCAGATGCTTTAGATGATAATTGACCCTCAAATGATCCCCAAAATCACTTCATGAGAAGGTTCTTGGAAGCACAACTGCCTACCGTTGTAATAATAAAAAAATATATATGTTTAAGCCGCATTGTAATATATCATCCCATTCTACATCCCGACTTGGTTTGAGGGAAAATGGGTACGAAATGATTGACTGGCCAAAAAACCTAAGGTTTCCAGTCAATATGTTCCCTTCAACCAATCCATTTGCAGCACTCAGAATCAAGTAAATGACCAATATGAACCAACACACATCGAAAAAATAGAGGTTGCAACATTGCAACATGTTGCAAATTTCCTAGTTTAATATTGGGCTTCATGAAATGGGAGACTATAACTCCCCATGAATTTCCATGAAAAACATCGGATTTTCATGGCACTCCTGCGCCGCTGGTTTCACCCAAGGCCAGTGGATACACCTTTTCCCCCACGGGTCGTGAGGAGCAGGAGGTGACCGGCGGATGGGAGCAACATCGCTAAGGAACCCTGGTGAGATACCAAGTACTATAGGTGGGGCTCCCAAGTTATGTTTGTTGGTTTATAATTTCATCTAACTATAGTTATTACCGCCATATAGTTGACCCAAATTGTAAAACAACTTAGATATCGTTTGGGGCCCCACTTTGTGGTGAGATTTCATGGGGATTAAGAGTGGTTCAATTCTGAAACATTGGAAGTTAAGCAACAGGAGTTAGGATTTAAGTATTAAGAATTGCGATTTCATTCATCATGAAGTATTGGGTTCAGCCATCAAAACAAATGACATAATTGATGAATGTTTGTTCATGGTTGGTTTGTAGAAAAAAATGATGTTTCTTGTTCATTGACAGATCGAAGTCGACGGGAAACCATTGTTTTTCTTGCTAGGAAAATTGGAAAAGAGTGTTCCTGTATTCCCTCCAAATCCGGGGATGTCGCTTCTAGGTTTACCATCATCCCAGAATTGGATGCAGGGAAAATCTCCAGAAAAAGGCTTGTATTTCATGGGCTTCATCCAACCCACTGACATCAAGAGGTGATTCTACTTGATTTTACTTTACCAGCAAGCATGGAATTTCTAACTAGCAAATTTGGAATTTCAACACAAGTTGGGACTGAAGCGGCAAAAGTGGTGGTTTAACAATAAACAATGATAGTTTATCCACACATATTTTTTTTTTGGGACATCTATATATATATATATTAGTTTATCCCGGAGTACCAGCACCAAACAGGAAATGTTCCGGTGACTAATGGGATGTGACCCAACTCAGCAGCCTGATTTGCGGCATCTATTGTGGGATCAGCAGATTCACTTTCCTAAAGATGAAGAGGTTTTATTCAGTACACAATTCAAATTGGAGGAAAACCTATTGTACCATTCTGTTTCATAGATGGATGAACATCAATTCCAGCTATTATTGTTTGGGGATTTCGGTTTTCGTAGCATTCTACGGAGTGTTCTCATCTTTAGGTGACCCCAATTGGCCCTTGAACATGTGTGGACCCAACTCATACGCCAAGCCAGGTGCCCGTGAATATGCAGACGAAGATGAAACCTCCAAAGGAGTGGACCCCGCTGAACGCGCTGAGAGGTTTTCCCCCACGAATCAGTGTCTAGCAGGTTAGTTCACCCATGGTAACATTTAGTAATCAACCCTACAATAGTAGATGGTAGCATTCAATAGTAGATCAACCCTGCCATACCACTTAGTATAGTTTATATTCCGAGTTATAAACTAGGGTTAGCCTACACCTTCAGGCTTATTCTCACTAACAAAGCTACCTACCAAGTGCGATGAGCCGCCGAGTAAGACCGCATTGCTGGCGGGTATGGTCTCCAGTTGGTTGCTTCAAAATGAGCCATCTGTCATTTGGTTGATTCTACCAAGAGTTTTGTGTTCGTAGTTTGCGATACATCTCAAATGGGATGAACCATAAGAATTGGCGTGGAAACCAATAAACTTAGAGATGCATCAAAATGGATTACCCTTCGGTAATCAAACATGGCAATGGGAAATCCCCTCCAAATGGAGGTTTTTGAAGGAGTGATTTTCAGACGAACCAACCAAGGTACTAAGCTTGAAGTCCAACTTCAGGGATTGTACCAGTTGGAGTATTGATGGGAAATACGGTTGCATTGGGTCGGGGTCATGCCTCATGCAGCATAAATCCCATGAACCCTTTTACCGTAGGAATTCTTTCACAATCCCTTCCGCTAACTCCCACCAACTTTTCATGAGCCGTGTTTTCATGCTCATGTGTTGCATCGTATCCCTGCAACTCTTCTTGTCCCTTGCCCATGATCATATTGACATGCTAAAACAGGCGTGTTTCAATGGCTACAGTCCCCAACTTTGATTGCGAAAGTCCAGAACTTCGATGGCTAAATCCTCAGACTTTGCTACTTAAATGCCCAGCTTTTCATGGTCGAATCCGTAACTTTGATGGTCAATGCAATGTTGGGAGTTACCCTCTGGTAATTTAACATAGCTATTGACAATCGCTAATTTTGCATGATTTTCCCATTCAAAATGGTGATGTTCCATAGCTATGTTAGTTTACCACAGGGTAATATTGCCAATGTGTATGGATACTTGGATCACTGGATTGGTTGAAGGGAATTTTTACAGGAAACCCCTATATTTCATGGTAAAAACTAGTAAAAACCATGGTTTCCTGTACATTTTCCCTTAAACCAGTCCAAAGATTGGAGAGTCTAAGTAGTTCCGTTGTCCAGGTTTTTTCAAAGCGCGCTGCTTCCTCCGTGGCGTAGGAAGCGGTGGACACGCTGCAGCGGGCATTGCAAATTGCACGCGAGTCTCATGGCTGGAGGGGCTGTGGGGAACTTGGAGGATCATCCTACAAATGGAATATAGATACTTTAGTACTTTAGTCTTTTACTATGAATGGGAATATCTACTAACCAGCTAAAAATCTAATTTTTTGTAAGGTATCTAAGATTGGCAATGTAAATGTGAATATGATAGGACAACCTGGTGGATTTACCATGAAAAATGAGAATGTGGGCAAAATAGGATGGATGGAATAGAATCATATGCTTGTGTATAACCATTCATATATGATAGGTGGGACTCTCGGAAAAGTGGGTCTGTCTTAACCAGCAAACTTTGGGGTACCCTATTTTCAGACAAACCCAACTGGTACAAGATTTATCTAAAGCATTCTAAAACTGATACTGGATTTCTCGGATTTTCGGATTTCTCCTAGCCACTTTACATGCGATAATTTTCCGACTGCGGACAGGGCTATATAGACGTGAACGAAGACTTCATTGACTAATATTGTTCATAGACCCATGTATATGAATGGGGTTATTCCATGCAAGTGGCTCATTTGTATATATTCATGAATATATGGTAGTACTTTTTATCTACGTACTGGCGGTATCATTGATGAGTACTGAGTCCTGTATTTCACCTGCGTTTGTACTTGGTCATTACTGTTGATGTTGCAAGATGTTTCCAAGATTCAAGAATCATGTCCAGTGAGCATATGGGTATTTCAGAAAAAGATCCTGACGAGCTAGGCTACATGTACTACCATTCGATCAGTTTCTTCTGCTGTTGATGTTTTTAAACCGCTGGATTTTGGGGTCTTCCAATCATTTTCAGGCGAATCCATTTGGGGAATCCATGGGGAAGATTTGTTTGACTATTCTGAGGCCGCAATGCGCCAATTCCCGGAATTTCCTGCAGAGTCTCCCTTCAATCACTATTTGTTGGTGAAAAATCCCAAGGTTTCAATGCACAAAAAAATCTGAATTCCGGGGGTTTCCTAAAATAGGGGTACCCCCAAATCATCCATTTTTATAGATGGATTTTTCACTATAAACCATCCAGCTATTGGGGTATCCCCATTCATGGAACCCTCCATTTGTTCTGCTTAAATCGAAAGTCCTGTTGCCTAAACCCATTGACCAATGCTGGAGAAACTCTGAGGTTGAATGACTCAGTGCTGGAAGCGCAGGCTGTTGACAGACATGTCCTGGCGAGGATCAAAATCACCACCATGATGGATTTTACCCTCTGGTAAACTAACACTTTGCTATGGGAAATCACCATTTTTATGGGAAATTCCACTAGTTCTATGGCCATTTTCAATAGCAAACTGTTTGTTTACCAGAGGGTAGATGAGAGGGTGGATGGAAGAAATCTTGCAGCAGTTGGTAACTATGGGAACTATAAAGCACAATAAATAGTAGGATTATAATGGGATAAACCATCTACTAACTGGTGCAGGATTTCGCAACCATCCACAGTATCTCAAGTACTAAAGAGTCGAGTTTCTGCTTCCACTCATGGCGTGACATGGTACGTTTCATTGTTGCTTACCTACACACTGTTTGTTCAATCAAGAATGCATGTGTTTGTTTCCTTCTTTTGCAACTGCTAAACCGGAAACAGTTGTAGCAGGAATGTCCTTTCAACACGCCTTCCAAATCTCATGAAATTTCACACAAAATTATGGGATGGGGAATGACAACCATTGTAGGTCGCCGTACACTCACACTTCGAGGAGTTTTCCAGATCGAGATGAGCCCCCGCTGTTTGGAAGATGAAAGTCAGTGGCTGCTGGTGGAAGGATGGGATGGGACAATGATTGGGAGCTCCTTGCATTGCCAGACGCACCATATGATTGGGAGGTCCTGGCATTGCCAGACGCACCTGGGCCCCATAGCAATGCGGCGTTGCCTGGGCCTGATGATGGCACTGATGACCCGCAAGGTGATGATGGCAATAGCGGCTCACCAAACGTGTCAGTGGCAGCACCTGGGCCCCACGATGATGGCAAGGCCTCACCAAACAAGATCCCGAAGGCGCCACCGTGAATCGGAACAAGATGCCATTTCCAACCCCATAATGGCTTCAAATTAAGGTCTTTCTTTTAATTTTCTACCATGCTAAACAGCATTTGGTGGACAATCGGAATAATTGCAGGGCATTGAAATTGCCGGATTTGCGCTTTTGTCGCACTTTGACACAGAATTCCCAGAATGATTCCATGGATGAGTGGCTCCACCAGTGTGCAATCCCCACTGTTTTGTTGTCAGAAATCCATGCCGTCATATCAGCTCATGCTTTACAAAGACCACTCAATGTCCCCTTCGAAATATCCGAAATGAAGAAATTGTTCCTTATAAGTAGTACCATAGGGTAAACATCAAAAAAATGTGGAAAACTTATGGTTTTTCCTGGGAAAAATAACCTATGAATGCTGGGTTTTCCACATTTTTTGGTACGTTTACCGGAGGGTAATATATTGGGTACAGAAGTTGAAGAAACTGTAAGTTGCAGGCCCCACATTGGAACTATCGAATGGGCCAGGTGATGTCTCACCTGTCCAATATGCACGTGAAGCCACTTGGTAGCGACCAGTCGCGCACATTTGGATGATCCAAGAGGAGCACATTGGAAGGTTTCCTGCAATGAGGATACTTCAAAATTGGCCCAACATGGATGGTTTACAGAGGAAAATCCTACTAAAATGGAAGGTTTGGGGTACCCACCATTTTAGGAAACCTCCGTTTGTAGATGATTGTCCGAGGGAAAGCAGTGCTTTTCCACTCTTATGTAAACGCTTACCCTAGATTAGGTTTGATGTTTTCGTTGCGCCAACTGTGACCAACTTAATTTGATTTGGGTGTGTCTGAATTGCACTTTGAATGAGAAAAGTATGACAAACCATTGTATTTTGGGGTACTCTAGTCTCAGACAAACTCTGATACCAAGAGAAACCTATGGACGGGGGTCCCCACATTGTCTTATACACGAAATTCCACTTGAATTAATCGCATGAAATGGCATGAAATTTATTTCATTTATGGCAACATACTCTGGTGTCCAATAATTCTATGCTGTTCAGGGTATTTCCCAACACCCCAGATAAAGGGCGGAGGGGTGAAACTGCCTAGATAAAGACCTAAGAATACCAATTTGTCCCCATCGTGGCTACCATTTTCAGTAGATATGTTAGCATGGCAAGAAATCCCATATCCCATCAAGTATCCCCAGTTTCCCTAGTTAGATCACCATTTTTCTGGCGAAATCACCATTTTTCATTCAAATATCCATCATCAATGGGTTAAATCCTAATTTTGGCGGGTTCAATCCAATTATATGAAGTTCCATTCAAAGCCAACTTCATGAGTGAAATTCCGAAGGTTTGTGGGTAAATCTCCGTTTTAGACAATTGTAATTTAACCAATATGTTACTTCGGATTTGGCCAATTGACTTGTGGTACTGTATGTTAATATCCCATGATAAACATATGATATCATATGATATTCCAACAATTCACCACTATTCCCATGGAATGATTCAAAGGTACTCCATATAATCACATGTGTTTATTCCCTGAAGTTCTGGGTAAAGAAATCGTTTGTTTGGTCAAATCATCCTCCTTATAACCCTCCATTCTCAATAGGCTAAACTCTAATTTTGGCTGGTCAGACCACATCTGAATCCAATATATTCTTCTTAAGAAACCTATATATATATATGATATCCTTTATATATATATATTATATATATCCTATACATTCACTATATCTGTGTAAGTTATAATGACCTCACTGTGACCTAACTGGAAGCATGGTTTATATATGGGGATTCATCCCCAAATGGACGAACTTTACAGGCTAGCGAAATATGATGATTTGCCTAAAATATAATATATCATATAATTTATCCAATATATAATTATTTCAAATTATCTTATCTATCCTAAGAATCCTATAATCACATCCTATATACAATGGATATATATATATATATATCATATATCACATTTGAATCCAATATATGTAGGTATCCTTTGTATTTTAGAAAAGCTGTATATCCTATATAATATATGTTCTAGATTCTAGAGATTTTCCAATACCCTCTGGTAAACGTTTACATAACTGTGGCTTAAATCACCACTTTAATGGGAACATCAACTATATTTCTATGGCCATGGCTTCAATAGCAAACTGTAACAAATTACCAGAGGGTATGGTATGCACTAAAACATAGCTATTGAAAATTGCCATTGATAGTGGATTTTCCCATGAAAAATGGCCCATGAAAAATGGTGATTTTCCATAGTTATGTTAGTTTACCAGAGGGTAATCCCATCCCATTGAAGCATCCCATAAAAAAATGCCATTTATAGTGGATTTTCCCCTGAAACATGGTGATTTTCCATATTTATGTTAGTTTATCAGATGGTAATCCCATCCCATTGAAGCATCCCATAAAAAATTGCAATTTATAGTGGATTTTCCCCTGAAACATGGTGATTTTCCCATATTTATGTTAGTTTATCAGAGGGTAATCCCATCCCATTGAAGCATCCCATAAGAAATTGCCATTTATAGTGGATTTTCCCCTGAAACATGGTGATGTTCCATAGTAATGTTAGTTTACCAGAGGGTATGTTCCAATACTTTCCCATTGTACCCAGCTCCAAGCATCAAGGCGCACCGAGATGGAGGAAGCCATCTTCGCCGCCCATGACGCGTTGAGCCACCGAGAGGTGGGGTGGTTCAACCCGTGGGAAACCAAGGGAAACCAACGGAAAAGGTGCGAATTTATGGAAAAAAACGTGGTGATTTATGGGGAAACCAAGGGAAACCCTATAGAAAACGTGGTGATTTGTAGGAAATGATTGGGAATTTTCCGTGAAAATTCCGGTTGATGTGGAAATATAATCCACTGAACCTGGATGATTAAGCGACGGAATGGGAGTGAATTAGGAAGAACTGGGGTTAAAACCCGCGAAGCAAATGGAAACATCATGCGATATTAGAAAGGTAGATGAAATGAACCAATCAAGCATGTGGAAGTCTAGCTGTAATCTGAATGAGTGGATTTAGCTTAAGAAAAAGGAATGTGTAGCCAGCCGAAACAGGCGTATTGTTTCTTTGTGAAATCTTCGTTGAAACCTCATATGATCTCCATTTTGGGTGAATCAATACCATGGTTTTAGTGCATACCATATCCTCTGGTCATTAAACGTAGTTATTGAAAATTGCCATAGAGATAGTGGATTTTCCCATGAAAAATGAAAAAGATGGTGATTTCCCATAGTTATGTTAGTTTACCAGAGGGTACATGCCATTATTTCTTTGTGAACTCCACATGTTTTCGTATGGTTTTCTACGGACCGGTCTCCCGTGGCATGGCATCGCCGCCAGGTGAAGGACGTGGAGGGAAAGGCCCTTTACTCGGGTGGAATGGTCGGTGAAGTTTGGCTGAGAAATCCACTGACAGATGGGGGGAAGGAATGGGAAAATCATTTGGAAGTGGATATAATGTTGGGTGTTTCATTTAAATAAATAAATGTGGTGTTCCAAAAAATGTGGAAAATAGTATATAAAATTATTTGTGGAAAATCATTTGGGTTTGTCTGAAAATATGGTACCCCTAAATCCTCTGGTTTATGATGGAACATTCCCTATGAAATACCAATTGTTGGGGTATCCCCCATTTTCAGACAGACCCATTTGGTTGTGGATATGATGTTCCATAAATGTGATGTTTAATCGATAGTAATTGGGTAAAACAAAAAATGAGACCTCCACTTGGGGATGATTTTTAGTACTCATTGATGATAATATTGGGGATGGTTTATGGGTTGAAGACATTTCCGATATGATCAACTGAGATATTACCATCAACATGTTGGAAAGTCAGCATCCAGAGATGTGCGTAAGGCAACTTGTCAGTGGTATGTCTAGAGCTAGGTTGCTTAGTTGTTTGATGCTATAAACCCAATCTTCGCAGATGAAATGCCAGTATTTTTGTTTAGCCTTATTGGATGTACTCTCCAGTAAATGTACAAAAATATCTGGAAAGTCAGTAATTATTGTTTTTAGAGGACAATCATCCATACGTAGGCAAGT
This sequence comes from Symbiodinium sp. clade C Y103, assembly GCA_003297045.1. Lineage (NCBI taxonomy): Eukaryota > Dinophyceae > Suessiales > Symbiodiniaceae > Cladocopium > Cladocopium sp. clade C. The sequence goes on from BGPT01000424.1 coordinate 300,891, forward strand.
TTCCAGGACTATGTGTCTTTAAAGAATGTATTCCACTGCCAAGTCCGTCCGTGACTCAAGTAACTGATCAGCCATTTGTTACTGAGGTTTATCTCATACGTTATCAAGGGATGTATAGATGTTCAAGCACTCGGGCATGATGTCCCTTATATTTTCGCAGATTCATGTGCAATCCCTACACTGTATATGTATCGACAAATATCCGTGGCACGGATTCAGCTGTGGCTGCAGGTTCCTTGGCACGGCCGTTTCTTTCTCAATTTCCATTTTTCATGTTAAGCATGCCATCCTATCCACATCTCATTACACATTCACATACCAGACTTGTTGGTACATTTACCCCCAAAGGCAATTGGAAAACCGGAAGTATAAGAACTAATGATCAGTTTACTTAGACCCTGCAAGTCCCCATGAACTTTTGGTAAAATCCCAAATTTCTGGGTACTCAGAGGGTCTAGATATGAAAAGAAAAATACAACGATGTCCAAAAGGTCACAGTCCAAACTGAATCGCTTGCTTTCAAGTTTCCATGAAATCAGGATAGTGACCGTGTGCAGTCAAACACTCAGTCCATTGGTGTTCGGCACTATTGGATGAAAGTATACATGATTGCGTAAGTATGTTGTCCCTGGGCCTAGTTGATTCAAGTAATGCCAACAGAAATGACTGAGTTGAAGAAACTGGGTCCATCTCCACCAAAGACGCACCCGCTGGATGTTGGTCCTCCATCTGTTGATCATACCCCTGTCCGGTTGTAATCTCGCCATGAGATGCCATCTCTTCATGATTGGTTCATGATCAAATCTCATCGTTTTTTCCATTAAAACTGCAGTTGTCCACCATTCTTTTCCATCCTTAGCCACCATTTTCCTTGATTTAGATTTCGTTCCGATGACTAGTCCTGAGTTCATAGGTATGTTAGACTACCCCCCCCAGGCTACCCCCCCACCCCCACTTTTACTTAGATATGCCTCGTATAACCAATCCATTTCACGCGCAACCGACCACACCTACTCACAAGCAAACACCTGCGAGGGTCTCGCGTTCCAGTCACTGACCTCCGCACATTTGCACAACAAGGTGCGCTAAGTGGAGTGGGGTGCACCCATTTGGGGGTTTCCTAGAATTGGGGTACCAAAAAATGGATGGTTTATAATGGAAAATCCATCTATAAATGGATGATTTGGGGGTAAACGTTTACATAGCTATGGAAAATTACCAGTTTTAATGGGAAAATCCACTATTTCTACGGCCATTTTCAATAGCAAACTGTTAGTTTGCCAGAGGGTATAGGCTTTTATTTTGGGGATACAATGGGAAATCATCATATGGTGGGTTTAAATGGATTTGACGACTCGAATTTACTTCATGATTTTTCTAGCTTTTTTAGAAGATAGGGATTGTATGGCTTTCGAATGGGGATATAATGGGACATCTTCAACATTAAATGAAGAGATAGATATTGGGAATTACTCAAATACACAACAGATATGTGTGTGTGTGATCTCTGTATCTACTTATGGTGCAGTTCCACTGATAAGTGATAAGTGGTTTTTTATAACCATAGTTGTAGGCGGCCCCCTATCCCAACTGCTGGTGTTAGTACCACATTTATACTCATGAATCATCTCAACTGCACCACCAAGTTGGTAAAAAGTATCTTTCATCATATTCAAGATTCCTCCTATATCACTATCTCATCCCATTAAATCCCCATTCTTGCTGCGTAAACCCTTTGATATGTTCTCCAAGATGCCCCTGTTCGGCCAAGGATTTTGCCGATGCAGAGCGGGCGGCACGGGCACAGAGAGATTTCAGTTGGACGCTCAGGAATTAACAAAAACGTCAATGGGAGGCCCAACTTGTTGAGTCAGTTTAAGCACCAAAGTCATGGTTATGAGAAAATCTACAGGAAACCATAGCAGTTCCCATCAAATATAAGAGTTTTACCATCATTATAGAATTGCAACTGTGGGAAAATGGTGATTCCAGCATTAAACTTATGGGGAAAACTGCTGATTATAAGTGGCTTTCTGGGCATCTCGAGTGCACAATCTCTTCCGGGACCTAACTGCCCCAGCCTGAGCACTCATCCGCTTCAAGTTTTCTTGCTGCATTGCATGTGTCCTTCATCAGGCTGCCAACATGGCTATGGCATTCAGGACCTACATGGAGCAGGGCTCGGACTGGCAAAGCCCAGAGCAGTGGTACAGTCAGTGACTTTAGTCTTGGCGATTTGATGTTTATAGCTCAGACCATGCATTGTTTAGTGAGCTGGGATCTTCGCCATCAATGGAGGCCGCAAAGTTACCTGCTTGACCCCTTTGGAAGTCCACCGGGATTCTCAAAGGCACAGGCAGACGCGATCCAAGCCGAGAAGGAAATTTGGGAACAACACCTCAGTAGCTGTGTGGTCAAATGAGGTTGGTTGCTAGGATTTGATGGGAAAATCATCTATAAATGCAGATAATGATGGTTTAACCATCTGGGGATGAGTCGAAATTTCAGACCCGACCGGACCTAAGACCTTATGGCACCACAGATTTTTGTATATGGTTAGTGTTTACCATCCAATGATTGGGGTACCCAATTTTGACCTATACCCATCTGAGTCATGGTGATTTTTGGGATATGTCTGAAAATGTGGTATGCAATGGTGAACAGATGAAAATATGAATGATCAATGGTGGAAAAATTAGTGGTCTAACCCTCAATCACGGGGATTAAAACCAACAACAATGGCGATATCATGGGATCTGCAGCCAACCTAAACACCTGAAGAAGTGGTACACCCCCAAAATCGCCATTGTAATGTGGAAAATGATGTTTTTTTTGGTTTTAGGGGTGCTGTATGTTCAAAGAAACCCATTTGGATCAACCGCAGATTGGTTCTTTAGTACAACTTGAGCTTTTGCCATAGATTACAACATTTAGGAACCAACCAAAAAGAAGTTGTTTTTTTGTTTTTGTTTTTTTTTTGGCAGGGTATCTATGAATGTCAATGGCAATGTTGATAGCAATTTTCAGGGGGAGATGATGAAACGTCCTCATGGCCGATGGGGCCTCCCCAAAGTTATTTGAACTTTGTGAATATCAAATCCACCTACCAGGTTGTGCCCTCTACTTACAAGTTGGTTTATGAACCGCATAAACTGTAGATATATCTAGCACAAACCATAATTAGCCTAGTTGCAAGTCAGGTTAGCTATCTTGGGGGCCCAAAGATTGGGGGTATTTCATACTACTTGGGGGATCCACTTAGGAACTTGTGAACAGGACTGGTTACTTCATCTCTTAAATGGGGTCATCCCATTTGAAAACGAGGAAAAGTTGTGGGATGTAGACCCCTGGAAGGTGCCTCTTTCCGCGGGGCTCGGACGCTCCAAAACTCATTGGGCTTGGTGAATGGTTGAAGTATGTTGAAATGGTGGGTTTACCCTCTGGTAATTTAACATAGCTACTGAAAATGGCCATTTATAGTTGATTTTCCCATTAAACATGGTGATTTTCCATAGCTATGTTAGTTTACCAGGAGTAAGTCTGATGGATGTGTTCAGAATCATGTTTTTTCTCTTGTTTTGCCTAATATCGTTGTTGCCTGGTATCCAGAATCAGCCATTAAAATGAGAATCCAACGGTAGAAATAGCTGTGGAATGCTTTGGAGACATTCTATCGTCCACGTTGCCATTGTTGTGCTCCATATTAGGACGGTTGCACTTCCCCACATGTGTGTGCATCAAGTACTTCGTGTGGGGATTCGGATTGGTCAACAGTTAAGGCACTTTGGCTCGCAAATACCTTCAATTTTTCGTGTTTGCTATCCAGATTTGGGGGTACCCGACTTTGACACAGATCCCTATAAAGTGGACCCAGCTATAAGTTGGTTGATAAACCCTTCTGTAGTTATAGTCCCCATACGCCATAAAACTCCAGTCACACTAGTTATAAACAAATTTGCCCAAACTAGTTTTTAACCATGAATCCGCGGGTTTATCATGGTTTATCATGATGTGTATCCCAGTTTCAGGCATATCCACATATCATACAATTGGCTGTCTATCCCCAGTACATACCATTTTTTGCCTGTCAAAGCACCATGACTTTGATGGATAAACCTTGCTAAAATTGATTAGTAAAATCCCTGGTTATATCCCTTTCAATCCCGTTCATATCCAATTAGTGAGTTGTTGTCTCATTTTTTTCAGAGAATCTGATGAATATAGAAAAAGTCCCGCTTTCTCCTAGTTAAACCATCATGACTTTGACGATTTTGATGGTGAAACCACGTTAGATCACATTTTTCTCATCAAAGTTGGGCCTCCATGCCTTTTTTCGACACTGCCAAAACGATGTTCTAGGTCGACGGGAGGGCCATTGGTCCGGAGACGCTCAAGGGCAACTGTCAATGGCTGAAGTCTTGTGCGTTTGGGAGCTCAACTTGCCATGTGTACTGTTATACTGCTATGATATATCATTGTTGTAGTGTCAGAATATACTGTTGTAATGTATGGTTATAATATGCTTACACTGTTATAATAATACACTTGCCATCGTTATACTACAAATGGTTATATATGGTTTCAATATTGCGAGTGGACTTTTTCATGTTTTGTTGATTGGATTTACCCGGTTTTGTCATTTAAAACTACTTGAGGTTGCAGTTGGAGTTATTAATTAGTGTAACTTGTAACAATGATGACAAACTCCATAAGGCGGGATGTAACCCCTATCACTGTGGTTGTACAGATGTACATCGTGTCAATGAGAATTTAAACTGCGCCAATATCTGAAGATTGGGATACAGGAAAAACTTGGATTTTTTGCATTTTGCTAAGACTCTACTGGATTACAAACTGGGTAAATATCACTTGGGTTTGCTGGGACACTCCAAAAAATGGCTGATTTGGCAAATGTTCATTTGGAAACTCATTTTCAGTTTGGACATCACTTCTACGATTGTGCTGGGACATTCCCCAGAACAGAATGCTGGTTTTGTCAATTTAGAAGTTTGAATCCCAACATTTCGGCAGACCGTATGCAGTGTTCTGTAACAAGTATTGGGTTCTTGGCGATATGGGAGCCGATTGTCACAACAAAGCGTGGAAGACAAGCATATTGGGTCGCAAAGTCCACTGGACCCCGTTTTGTGCCATTTCAGCATATTCTGGGGGAGACAACAAGCAGGAATTCTTGACATGGCATTGGCAATGGTTGGAGCACATTTCTGAGATGAGGGATTTGGATTCGGGTCAATGGTAGGGTTATGCATGGGTATATCTCCCCCTTTGTGATGAGAAAACCTGCAAAAAGAAGTGTACACGAACAAAATATGCGTTTTGTTTGTTCATTCTGGGTCCCAACTTCTGCAACAATTGAATGAGGGAAGTTAGTACATCCATGGCATTCACTGAGAGTACTTTTAGTAATTCCATGACAATTCACCGTGTGTACCCAAGAAATCAACTGAATACACCACAACACGGTACAGCTAAATTTGTTTAGGTAGTTATACCTGTGTTTATTGGTTTATGAATGATACCCACAGCATATGGATGTTTCCATAAATGGGGCTACCCCAAAATTCACCCATTTCAGGAAACCTCTATATGGCGTAAAAACTTGGTTGGCAAGATATCCCAAGTTTGGTGAGGGGCATGGGTAGCACCATCTCGATGAAGATGTGAACATTACGCTGTGTTTTCTTCTTCCCTCTGGCAAACGTTTACATAACTGTGGAACATCACCATATTTTAATGGGAACATCCACTATTTCTATGGCCATGTTCAATAGCAAACTGTTAGTTTACTGGAGGATAATCCCATATTGTATGAAGATCATGCAGGATCAAGGGATAAATATTAGGGATATCTAACTTATACAACCAATCATTTCTTTGTCGATAAATGATTTATGTAATCCTTACTCTCCCGTTATGAAACACATCCATTCTATTCTATGGTCCCAATTATGTGGTATCATCCCCCTACATCCACCATGTTTGATATTGTGCCATTTAGTAAGCCAGACTGGCGCTAGAGAATTGCGTTTTTTAGTGGTTATATCCATCCATATAAAGGTGCTTTCCCACTGAACATATATGGAAATATGGGAATATATCTACAGTAATTATATATAATATACACATCTTTTCCGCTTGCATGATTGATTTCCCCAAGGATATGATGCACGACGACAAGAGAATTCAATCAACCCAATGAGGGAAGAATGTCCACCAAGAATACTGATTGTACCAATAAGAATGTGAAGAACAAACCAAGAAATGTCGCACTGAATCAATCTCAACTGCACTTGTCTCAGCAAGTTTCAGAGCACAGAGGAGAGGACTGGCACCGGCGCACGTGCAGCCGGCGCGCGTGCAGAGCTTGTTCGCCCGCAACCTCTTCCGGTTGCCTTCGGGGAGATCAGTCCGGCTTCATCTCAGTTTGCCTTGTCCCTTCCAACCCAATGTTTCAGCGACATCACCGGGAACATACTGGCGCCCACGAACTGGTGCTGTGTATTCGCGGCGATGCTGGGTCAGTACGGCAGCCACTACTTCGCCATGTCCGTAGCTTGCCTGACACAAAGTCAACACCAGACCTGATGCGCAGCTGCAGCAGCTTGTGGCCTGCTCATCAGCAGGAGGTATAGTAGTTAGTTACCCTCTGAATTTTGAAAATAGGAGTGCAGTGTTGTTGTATACCTCCAACAAACTATATCACTACTTTGGAGGGACATGCAAGTTATAGATGTTATAACATGGTTATAAGTTATGTTATAACATATGTAAGTTGGGTTGTAAGTATGCTAAGTTAGGCGTANATGTTATAACATGGTTATAAGTTATGTTATAACATATGTAAGTTGGGTTGTAAGTATGCTAAGTTAGGCGTAAGTTCGACTGAAAAAATGGTAACTTATAACATACTTAGGGAAGTTATAAGTTCATGACTTTGAAACATGTTAGAAGATACAGTGAACTTACGAGGAACTTACAATGAACTTAGCTTTTTGAAAAAAAAACNTACTTAGGGAAGTTATAAGTTCATGACTTTGAAACATGTTAGAAGATACAGTGAACTTACGAGGAACTTACAATGAACTTAGCTTTTTGAAAAAAAAACGGCCGTTTTCAGAAGTTGATGTGAACAGTAGAAAAAAATACTTTGTTTTGAGCAGGTTTTTGGCTCAAGTAGAAACATGGTATACCCAAGTTGGCGCGATGTTGCAAGATCTTGAGTGTTCTTTCCTGGCATCCGTCCATGCGACAGCATTGCCGGAAAGAATTGGCAAGGTTCATCCGCGCGGCAAAGCTTGTACGTCAAGNGCAAGATCTTGAGTGTTCTTTCCTGGCATCCGTCCATGCGACAGCATTGCCGGAAAGAATTGGCAAGGTTCATCCGCGCGGCAAAGCTTGTACGTCAAGCACACACCGCTCTACGAGCAGCTGTACGTCAGCCAGCTCGATGCGAATAGGCATGACTGCTGGTTGACTGCGGGTTGACTGCGCATGACTGCGCATGACTGCGGAGTTCCAGAGCACTTTGGGCCATGACTGCGGACATCATGACTGCGGCCAAAGTGTGCAGTTAATTCAACGANATGATCGCATGACTGCGGTTGACTGCGCGATAGCAAAACAATGCTAGGATCGTCGCTGCATGGGCCCTGGCATGACTGCGGTGACTGCGGGACTTCAGAGCTGGACTGAATGATTGGACTCTCTGCATGACTGCGGGGTTTGAACGTACTTTCTTGAAATCAAAAACTTTTTTCGAAANGGTGACTGCGGGACTTCAGAGCTGGACTGAATGATTGGACTCTCTGCATGACTGCGGGGTTTGAACGTACTTTCTTGAAATCAAAAACTTTTTTCGAAAAGTAAAATGAATTCAGATCAGTTGAACTAGTTGGATTTTTGTTGTGTCTTTGGCTCGGTTTCCTGTATAGGTATCTGTATATTTGGGTTCCTCCTTG
>BGPT01000425.1:1563-24160 GCA_003297045.1 Symbiodinium sp. clade C Y103
GGACACACTGGAGTTTCTGAATCGGGACACACTAGAGTTTCTGAATCGGAACAAGCAGGAGTTTCTGAATCGGGACACACTGGAGTTTCTGAATCGGCACACACTGGAGTTCCTGAATCGGGACACACTGGAGTTTCTGAATCGGGACGCACTGGAGTTTCTGAATCGGAACAAGCAAGAGTTTCTGAATCGGGACACACAGGAGTTTCTGAATCGGGACACACTGGAGTTTCAGAATCGGGGGAACCAGGAGTTTCTGAATCGTTGGAGTTTCTGAATCGGNTCTGAATCGGGACACACAGGAGTTTCTGAATCGGGACACACTGGAGTTTCAGAATCGGGGGAACCAGGAGTTTCTGAATCGTTGGAGTTTCTGAATCGGAGTTGCAGAATCGGGGGAAGTTTCTGAATCGGAATATATTCATTGGTGAATGCCCATCTTCAAGGGATTCCTGGAGGAAGATTAATATCATAGCTCTCCAGCTGGTTGGTTTCAGGAAATGTCAATGATGTGTGGTTTCAACCAATCATTGGGATACTGCGTATCACCAGCCGAAAAGAAGGGGATGTGCACATATCAGAAATATCCCAAGCTGGTGACATAAAGTAGGGAGACTATTGGAATATCTTGGCAAGATCCAGCAAGGGAAGGCGGACGTCAGGAACCCCCGCACAATCCAACTGTCAGATTCTCCCGCAAAAAACTGAAAAACCGATTCGGGGATGGTCCGTGGGCAATGATTGATATTTTATATACTCTCTCCATCGCCTTCTCGAAGAGTTCAGCTAAGCTAAAGGCGAGTGAAAACAACCGCGCCACTAGGAAAGATGGGAGTGTCAGCAGCTGAGGCTGTCAACAAGCTGCTTCATTTCTCCCACACCATGTGCCAAATAGGCGGGACATTTCAATAACAATACGTATATCTCTATTTATCCTGGAGATATCAATGTCAACCAAGAACAACTGGGCATTATTGTACTAGGGTCTATATCCTCTATGTTTCCATTGATGTCAATTAAACATCAATTTTATTGGTCGTTTGGTGGAGCAAAAACAGCAGAGTCAATCCCGGGACCCAAACCCGAAGCCGTGGAGTTTTTCTTCTTGGTCCGTGCACCTTGGTATTTTTTGTCGGAGCACAAAAATCCATGGGATGTTGGAAGACCAGTGTATTGAGGAGTATATATGTATATATCATACATATTTTTAATATATATATATAGATACATATAATATGATTATATATGTGTTCTCTCTCTCCATCGCCATCTCAGGGAGTTCAACAGAAGCTGAACGTATATATATTAGAATCGAATGATTAAAGACATTCATTCTCTAAGGAATGAAACGATGTTGTATGTGATATGACAAATGGTAGGGTTAAAACAGATAGCTGAAGGATAGTTAAGTTGATCCACCTGACAAATGGATTGACAACAACATGACATGAAACGAGGCATGCATGTGCAGAACCATGTTCCCATCAGATCCGGTACGCATCAAATTGACAAACTGCTTTGAAAACAGGGTTGACCTTGGGGACTCAGTCTTGTTGCGTTTTTAAGGGAGATCAAGACAAGCATGCTGCAGCATGCCTCCAAAAACAAGAGCTAGATTTGAGCCAATCTGATCACACGAGAGCCAAGCAGCCTGCCACGAATAAATTTTGCCCTCCAGTAATCAAACATGGCATGGAAGGGAAATCACCAATTTCTAGATGAACTATCTATCACTACCTATTGCAGTGAATTTCCATCGCCAGGTTGGATTACCAGTGTTCCTTTCAGTTTTGGCCTCCGCACTGGGCTTTTTCTTTTTTGGAGCTGATGACTCTTTGTCAGACTCCGAATCTGCAGACAACATTGCTCCGACACATCGGTTGCTCGCCAGGTTTGATGTGCGATAGGGCTAAACAGAAACACGAGAGAAACACGAGAGAAACACAAAACAAAACCTGGGATGATTTGAGGTTGTGCTTCAACTTATCTGAAGCTAGAAATGTGATTTGGGATGGTTAGATGATGTTAAAAATGATGTTGGATGCTACACCCAATGCACCAGAATGATCAAAATTGATCAAATGATCATAAAATGATCCAAAAAATGATCCAAATAGGGTCAAAATGCCAAAAATCATCCAGGTCGGCCTTTGGAGGCTTTCACCGGCGATGCCTTCTCTGACCCGGAGCCTCGTGCACAGCAACATGCAATGATCCAGAATGTCCAGAATGCAGTTATAAAATCCTCCAACTTGACTAAACCCAACTCCTCATACTCCTCAGGGCAAAAAGTGCAGGAGCTGTTGTCATTGATCTTCATTTTTGTGTGTTTATCTTGCTAAACATATAATCTTTTATCATCTTTTGTCTTTTGTCATGTTTTTGTGTTGTCATTTTCCAGGTTCACCCCTGGACTTTCCGAAGCTTTCGGAGCTTTCGGGCCCGCTGGGTTGATGGACACTTCTCCGTTACCGCCAGAGATGGGCTGGGCTTTCTGGCACCTGGAGCGTTTGGGCGACCTGGAAGGCACATGAAGGCACTGGCTAAGTGCACTAAGCTAAGCAACATATAGCAACATGTAGCAACATCTAAATCCCATCAAAAGGACATTGAAAACGATCAAACATGATAGGGATGAAGTGTCCAATCTTTTCGCATATTTCCATTTTTTGAAAGAAACACAGTGAAAAGAAATGCCTCTTTAGCCCATCACCCAGCAGGGCTGAGCCATTGGCTAGAAGATTCGCTATCTGAGTCTTTCCTGTCAGTCATTGGCACGCTCCGGAAGTAAAGAGTTCATCATGGCACTTTCTTCACGGTTCTCAGTGGCATCAAAAACAAGGAGAATACTTGAAGCCATCTTGATTTTATCCAAATGAAAGGTTCCCAATCTGATGCAAAGCATCCCAATCGGTGGTCAGCCAGTGAAGTTGGAGTCTCAACAAATTATTTTAGACTCATGGCTCAAAAAAGGCGTGGAAGAAGGGACCTCAATCTTTCCGCAGTAAATGGCCCTGAAATCAAAGATGGATCCCGGAAAGTGGTTTTGGAAGATATGTTCCTGCTGGAAATGGAACTTTATGACATGTCCCGGGATTGATATCTAGTTAATGTCAGTGAATATCAGCTACTTGGATTTTGCTCTATTGATATTTGATGGTTCCAGTTGGTTTCACCATGTTTCACCCAAGGGGTCCATCATGGTACATCTCCATGATCACCTCAGGACTCATCCGATCGCTGATCCCCACCTCTCTTCCGTCTCTTCCTTTTTCTGCTTGGCCTCCGAAACGCTCTCGTTTTTCTCGTTGTGACTCCATCGACTGTATGGCAGCTGGAACATGGTAGTCAATCTCTTTTTCAAAGAATGCCTCGACCGAAAAACGTGTTTCCATCCAAAACCTTGCTCCAAAAGGCTCTGGTGGTATCAAAAAACAGCCAGCTACTTGTATCTGATGGATTCTTCTTTGTATTTGTGAGCATAAACCCTGATTCCCAGCCTAAGCCTACAAGTAACGTCCCCAAATCAATTTCAAGATCCGCCCATGTCTAAGCACACGCTTGCCTACATGTGATTTCCCATGCTGCAGGTATAATCAACCCCTTTTTTGGGGGGTGGAAGGCCACCTCTCGAAAGAGTTAAGCATGCTCAACAAATATTTTGGCGGGCTTCAAAGATCGAAAGGCCCTGCATCTCCCACCTTTAAAGCTTTTGCAGCTTTAGCAGCTGCTGCTTTCTTTTTGGCTTCCTGCACTGGCCGGTAGCTGGCAGCTCACCCATCTGGGTATTGCATGTGAGGCACAACACTAGGGTGCCAACACACAAATCATGTGTGTTGGTGCAGTAGTCATGAACTTCTGAGGAGTAATAAGAAAAAAATGAGCAATGAATTGTCACAGTTTCCGATCTTTGCTTAAAAGCCCAAGTTTGCTTGATTACGCGATTTTATTGGCATGTGACATCCCAAATTTGGACACCCAAGGAACCTCCGCCTTCTTTTCTCTCAGCCGTTTCTTGGCCTGCCAGAAAAACATCCCTGTCATTGACACATTCCGCCATTTGCAGCCATCAATCTACACATGTCCATACTCACACTTCATCATCCAATGGTAAAACAGAGTACGGTCTGGTTCAGGACTGGTTTGATCAAATTAGTACGCGTCCCCAGATCAATTTGTATCAATCGTCTTATTTCATCACGCCAAAGCATGTTATAACCTGAGCCAAAGACTAAGTCAGCAGCTATTTACAGAGATCGGAGACTCCAAAAGAAACAGCAAACCATCAACACTAACCATCAATAGGCATCAATGTAATAAAGACAAAAAGCACCAACAACAAAACTGTAGATATTTATTCAACAAATCTCATTCAACATCCACATCAAAACATCCGAACATCGGAAAACGCGCCTCTTCTTCCGCCAGCTCTTTGGCCTCTCGCGCCTTTGCCTCGGCCTTCTCAGCGGCCTGGTGGAGCCGAGAGTTCTCCTTTTGGAAATGTATATGGAAATCATATGCAATGGATAGCACCTGGACTGGAAAACATGAATTTTGTGCTTTTGGAATGATGATGAATGATATGGTTTGTCAGGGAAACCCGGCAGGAAATCATGATCTTTGCTCGCAAATGTAGGAGTCTTCCTGCACCATTTCTCTACAAAACTACGTCTAGGTTGCGGTGAACATCCAGCAATAACAGTACGAACTATGCCTGGTACTCTGCAGCTCTGGCATCAACGGTATCATGAGCCTCGGCACTTGGAGGATTTTGGAAAGAAAGGACTGGTTCCTAGAACTTGGGGGCGCTATGATTCTCCAGTTCTTTCCTCCAAGACGTTGGAGAGATGCAATATGAATTATGCATGTTGTATGACAAAATTGTGACATACATGCTATATATATATATATATATGAATAATTTATAATATCACCCGATATAATTTTTGCCACAAACTTAGAGCATGCCGTGTGCCTGATATATTCTTGGCAGGGACCGAAGCCACCGCTGGCAGCGCAAGGATCCTTCCATTGCTTGCGGAGAACGTGATGAAATGGGAAAATAGGACGGCCGCAACCGACCCAACCCACTAAATTCCAAGGGTATCAAGTCACGCACGTTCCAATATGAATGGTCCCCCATCCAAACTTCTATGGCTTCAGTGTCTGCTAAGAAACATCTAACCCAAGTAACCCATCTGGACCCATCTCAACAGCGTCAACAGTTGGGGGATGTTGCGGGGTAGTTAGGTGCCAATGGCGCCGGGGCCCTGGGCCGTTGGAATTTTCACTTGCATCTCTTTCAACTTTTTCGCAGAGTTCTTGAGGTTTTCACCTGCAGCTGGGTGGGGGGGTCACATTTCGGGGCCAGGACAGCTTCAGAACGCATCGACGTCCAATTTTCAACGACGGGATGGACGTTTGCCCAGTTGCCCCCCAGTTGCCCCCCAGTTGCCCCGATAAAATCAGCCCAATGAGGCATAGCATGGCATATCAAGGCATACTGTGCATAAGTTCAACCATTTTGGGAACTATCTTTGTAACTATGTCCATCCCTTTTTTTGAACTATTTGCAGTCAATTTTCCTGTACATCCCCTGCGAGTCTCACCAGTCTCGCTTCTGAGGTGTCGGCTGGCAGCTTTGTAGACTGCGTCTGCGGACTTCAGCCTGGAATTTGCTGCCTGGGTCATGCCACTGCAGGATGACCGGATGAGTTGGGATATGTTGGAAAAATCGGGTCACAATTATCCAAAATAGTTCTAATAGGTCATTTTTAGGATTAGGATATTATGTTGGGACTTGCAACAGCATCTGAGCTGATGTCAATTCGTTTGAATGGTTCCTAGTTCATCCCAACAAATCCTTGGTGGGATCTGTCATGGGCAGGGAAGCAAAACTTAGTACACAAATCAAAGCTGAAAATACCAGAGCTATCCAAAAAGCCAGCCTGTCTTGCACTTCAAAAGCGGGTCATCAACCCGAAGGTTTTGGACACCCAGGTCTGGTTTCGTCTGGTTTGACCCCCAGAAAAAGGCGGTCAATTTCATAGCCCCGCGGAACCACCACTCATCAACCTAACAACACTAAGGGCCACCTTGGCTTATCTTCACTCATTTTGGGGCCATCATACTTCCTTCCTGTTGGTTATATTAAATTTCACGAGGTCTTGAGATTTTGGATTTTTTAGGGTATAGTCTGTATAGTAGGTTTTAAAGTCAAAATGCATTATTTGGATTTATTTGGTGCAACCTACGCGCAGGTGGGTCGCAAGAAAAAGTGTTGCATGTTGTAATTTTTGTTGAATGAGTAGTACATAGGTAAAACTAGCCTTCCAGGAAAAGTGGAAACAGTCGCAAACAGTCGGAAGCGGTCAGGCATGATCATGCCAAATTTGTCCAACCCACCTTTTTTCAAACAAAAAACGTTTCCGCGTGATACCTATTTTTTTGAAGCTCCAACGGGAAACAGTTGGAGACAGTTGGAAACAAGAGAGGGGGCTCGTGCCTTTGACTCGGGGCGCCTATGATTTGGAGCCGTGTGTTGATGGTCACCAGCATTTTCCCTCTAAACGTCATCAAGAACGGGTGGGAGTTGCACTCGGAAATCATTAAACATTCGATTTTCCATGTTTTTTCCTTCAAAATCATCAAGAATCTAAGATTTTGGGGTATTTCGCTATTTCGCTATTTCCATGTATTTCCATCTTCTTTCCAATATTTTCCAAGCCCTTGGCCCCGGTGGCCCCACGCACCGCGCATCGTGCACCTCGGCCTCCTTCTTGGCCGCGTCCCGGGTCTTCTCGGCCGACTGCGCCCGTTCGGCCGCCTGAAGGGCCTGTCGGTGGAGGTTTTCGAATGATTTCGATTCTTTTTGAAAAATCAAAAATCATCAAAAATCAAACATCTTCAGTAGGTCCTTCCAAGATCTTCCCAGATCTCCCCAGTTCAGTGAGTTGTTTTGGTTGACATGTCTAGATACTATCTTCAGAATGACTGTATGTAAGGGAGACCATAATCTTGAATTCCATATGTAAGATCTTACTTTTAAGCATAAGAATTTGTCCGTAGCTATCTCATGGTTATGTCTGATGCTTGTCGCTGACAATCATGCACGCAAACATCTCTTTGCCCGGGGGTCCCAGGGCAATATCTGATAGTTGTATCCCAGGATCATGATAGTCAACAGTCAGTGTCTACATTGCAGGGTTGCAATAGTGAGCCAAAATTTGTACACTTCTCATTGTTTCGGGTAATTTGTTCTGGTATGTTCCAGTCACAAGTATATCACACGTATATCCGCCGTATATCTAACATTTTCATAGATTTTCTGGTTGATAGCTGAATGGGAAAAACGAATGATCATGAATGATCTGAGCCAAGCTATTTGCTGCTGGGCATTTGAGATGCGCAACCGACCGCCCTATTGGCCACATTTCAGCCTATTTCCTCTTGATTTTGCGTTGAAGTTTGGAAGTTTGGAATTCAATCCGCAATCCGCAGTAATCACCCTCCTTCAAAACAAAAACACACATAAAATACATGTTGGCGCCTCATCCCCTGATACAAGTACTGACAGCTTCGGTCAAGCTAAAGCAGCTACGGGTTAACACGATGCTGACCACAACACAAACCGCCTCCTTCCTCATTTCATCCGTCTCCTTGTTCAACTTCATCAGTTCCGCCTGAGCACCGAGAACCAAATGAACCAACCCTTGTGGTGAAGCATCACGTGGGCATCACACCCATGCCGTGGCACCACCACAGTTTGTTTCTTCAACTGTTCAACTGCATGTGCCGGTGCCTGGTGAAATTGAAGCCACCTCCGAACTGTCAGTTGATCCAAAGTTTTCCCCAAAAACCCATGGCAATGTAGGGGGGTTCGTACCCTGACAGACTTCAACGTTATTTCAATGTCAGTGTGAAATCTCAAACTCGCAAGTGAAGCAACTAGCCGTAACTATCCGTAACTAGCCGTAACTAGCCGTAACTAGCCAATCTTCGCTCTCTGCTCCCACTAGATCGCCCCTGATCCACCATGCGAACTTTTCTCGAGGCTCGCTTGGCGAGTCGCGACCAGCCGGTCGCATGGTGACTTAAGTGCCATGGAACAACTCAAGATTTCTCATTTCGGGCATCCTTCAGGGGAAAATCAGCTATTGATATCAGTAGAGAATTTTCCATTGAAACATTGTGAACATCGCCAACGATCCACGGCACAATACCACCATGGGACCAGCACAATGGAACTACTGGGATAGATTGAAAGACACAGCCTTGCTGTTGCGTGGGGAGGGCGCTGCTCCTGGCGTCTTTTGCCAAATTTCTCCATCCGTCCAGCAGATCCTGAGATGGCAACTCGATATGACTTGATGACCCCAGGTCATGCTGTGAAGATTTTTCGGTTGGGGCATGGTGGCGCGGTTGTCTTGTCTTATCTGTTGGTTGGTCTCAATGTTGAAATCGGTTCCACATCATTGCAGCCACGTACCAAGCCAGAAAAACAGATAATATACCACCAAAGTCTAAATTAAAAATGATCTTCAACCATGAGCCACCAAAAAATACCAAAACCCATGTGCCACCCAAGAAGAGACAGCTTCAGCCGCTTCAGCCCAGCATCATGGCTGCATCGCCAGTGCTCGAAAAGAAGACTCGTCCATAGAAACTGGGCGCGGGATCCAAGTCCGGTGACGCCGGTCCCTGGGATTTACCCAATCAAAGCGTTGATTTCACCAGCACAACTTGGGATTTCACGAGAAAAAAAAGTGCATTTCAGCCAGCAATTGCGAATTAAGCAATGCAAATGGGATTCGACCAACAGCAGGGCGACCCTCTGGAATCCTAATCCACCCAACCATGACCGGTAAACGGGGTGCAAGTGGAGGAGGGATTTTCCAAGGAATTCAGTTACAGTAACTAAGTTAACAAAGCCATTGAGACATGATATTCCCGTTTCAAAGTCGGGACTTCCTATTGCCATGTTTGAGAACCGCTGCGTGCTCCCGAAAAAAAACAGAAAACATGTATATATCATATATGCCATTGTCTTTCGTAGCCCAACTCAACCACCCAACAACTTCGAGGCTACCTTCAAAGTTCGCTAGCCGAAGAGATTTTCACACACATCCACACATCTATATCTATACAAATCTATCTATTGTATACACACAGGCTTATGTACATGCAAAAAACATCCACGTACTTTTACATACTCACATGTACCTTATTTATCTATCACTCACATTTTTAAAAACTATAGTCGTATAGCCATGGTTTTGCAAATCATGCGGATCTCAAAAACCACCAAGCAACTCATGGTCCCTGATGGTGATTTTCACCACATCTTGCCCCGACGTCTGCACCATGCACCTGAGACATCTGGGATGATCTGGGAGCAGATGGTGCCTCTACAGCAGGTCACTTTGTTTAGTTATGGTGAATAAAACCCATTGGGATATTTCTATGATTTCCTATAGTAAATGCCGCTAATTTCTAGTCAGAATTTTGAGCCATTGGTGAAATTCATAGCATGGGTTTAAAAACTAGGTCTCACTAAACTTGAATACGTGGTTAAGAATTGCTGTATATAAGACTGCCCGTACTCGTGTTTCACAACCCCTTGAAACCTTGCTTTATTATTGGATCTGTTCACTCTGAAGGCTTATGGGGTGCTTTGGAAGGGAGTAACTGGAGGGAACACCTCCGGGATTAGTGAACCCATTTGTGGCCGTGATTCTTAAATTGACGACCACAAAATGGGATCATTTACACTAATAATCTAGAAGCACGACTGAACTTTTTTGGCGTCCTGGGTTCCGAACATTCGACCCATACACCAAGTGAACTACAAAATCACAGTAGGAAAGTCCATGTAGCAGAGTAGCTTCAAAATTTCGTACCCTAAGGGTCAGCATCAAAGATGCCTAACCCAAATCCGCACACGTGATCACTTGATCCCCAAAATGTGATTTGTGGACACAATTTGCACATCATTCTTCACCAGGAAACTTCCTAGTTCAAAATGTTTCCAACACTTCATTTTCCCCATATAAAATGAATAAATGAGCAGTGGCTGCAAAACCCTACTGGTTGATTACTTGAGGGGTTCAACTATCTAATATATGGGGCAATATCACAATAAATATCACATACATCATGGGAATTATCCGTCAATTAAATCTAACTATCAATTGTAATTAACTATCAAGTGTCATCAATTATCACTATCTATTGCGAAAATCCCCATGAAAAATGATCACACATTGGGTGCCCACGGTGCCAATTATAGCGAGCTACGGCTCCTCTATGATGAGGACCCCAGTGTCCCAGACCAGCTGACCCTGAGCTATTTCGCCTGGGGATGTGAGGCATGGATGCGCCAAGGAACCCAACATAATAGCTATATACAGTATGTCTGTTATGTTATGTTATGTTTTGTTATGTTTTGTTAAGTTATGTTCTGTATGTATGTACATAGCCGAGCCTATATATCTATATATTTTTTTGCTACGGGCAGAGAGGATCCTTTGATGACGCCACAGCAGCACATTCTTGGGGTGAAAAATTAAACGGGCGAACTTCAGCCAGCGTAATCGGGTCCGATTACATCACCGACATGAGTGACTTCCATGCACTCACATCGGGAGCTAAACTCATGGCTTACTGTCGCAGCCGCATCTGTGTCATGGCGACACTGTGCAGCGAAAAATGTGGAGCCCAAACCAGCGCATAGGGCTGGCGGGTACTCCTTGAGCTTCGTGGTGGCCCATTGACCACTGGCATCCTTCCCAGGCCCAATGCCCGAAGAGCGTGGCACATTCTTGGTAACTTGCAGGGCTGCAGGTGTTGCTCAAAGGTCGGCTTGGGTGAAGGTGCCCCCCATAGTCCCTGCGCCAAGGAGACAACCCGGAATGCTGGCATAGGCAAGAAGCCTCCAGATGGACGCTTTGTCCTCAGCCCCAGGCATTCCTCACGGCTTCTTCCGGTCCCATACAGAAGGTGCCATCAGCCTTGCGCAGATGAGGCAGGGTGGTGACTTTGAGCTTCTTCAGATTGGAAGGGCCAAGCACTGGACGCAGCTTGAAGAACAGTGGAGGCCGATGCCGCTGCAGGCAGGCTTTCAAAGGTCTGTGTGAGGTACTTCTGTTTGGCCTCCTTGATGTGCAGTCGCAGCTGTCTGCTGATGTGCCGTAGAGCACTCAGAGCACGAAGTTTCTTACATGCGAGACTCGTGGTGCAGTTATAGAGACTGGCGGCATCAACAGCTGGAGAAGTGGAACTGCTGCAGGAAGCTTTCCAGTTTTTGAAAAAGCTTGAGGACAATGAACAGAGAAGCCACGAAGTACATGCTCATTGAAACTCTCAGCGTGTTGTTCGATGTTGGTCTGCCATGAAGGTGGCTGGTAGTCATCAAGAATCGGTGTCGAAGAGAAAAAGTCAAGCTTGCTGGGGTCATACTTGGCTGTGTGCTGGCTGTAACTGGGCTTGGCTGAATGCTCTTCGTGCCACTGCAATTGGACTGCAGCTGCAGTGTGGTCCCAATGTGCATGGCCAAGATCCAGATAATCAACAACCGCCGCATGTGCGCAAGAGCCCAATTGCGAAAGGTCCACGGCCACATAGTCGATGCAATGAGCAGCAGTCCCATCTGGAGAGATCCATCTGGCACATGGACCATCTAGTGCAAGGGAGACCAAGTTGATGCGTGTCCAGAAATTCCCTGAGCAGAGGTGTATTGATGGTGGAAGGAAATCCTTCCGCAAGGACCGCGTTGCCATCCGAATCTCCAGGCGCAGTAGTGGCGTCCACCATGGCATACAGCCGCTGTGAAGGATCTCTGCGACTGGCCAGATGCGAAAAGTGAAGCCACCAAGCCGTCCGGATGTCCTCAATGCCACTGTGAGGTGCATGACCAACAAGAAACCAAGCATCAACGTAGGGACAGTCCGCATGCACAAGCATGGATCTTGCATCCCGATGAACAACTTGAAGATGATCTCTGCGAAAGTGAAGGGCCTTGCCGTGTCGCCATCCATATGGAATTTGGTGTTAAACCAAATCTCTACTCCAAAGTTGCCTTTCTCGCAACCAGCGGATATTGGAATGACCTTGTCAACGAATGTAATGGCATCAGGAGTGCGAGCTTCCTGAACTCCAAGAACATTCCATCCAAGATGAACGAATTGCTCTCGTAGGTACTGAAGCTTCCCTCGATGACCAAGGGGTCCCTGGCAAAGTGAATTGACATTGGCAGTGCAGAAGCTCAAGTGAAAATGGATCGTGGACAGCGATGGCAAAGAAGCCTCGCGTTGCAGGTGCATCCTCTGGGTCAGGGAGGTCAATGGCCGGGACATGAACGCCTTCTCCGCAAAACTCGGGAATGTCATCAGTCTGACTGACTATCATCCAGAGATAGGCAAAGGATGGCCTCCATTTACCCAGGTGAAGGTCAGGTCTTCGTAGATATTGATGTTTCTGAATCTCCAGTTTCGCCAAGAAGTCGCATAATTCATTCCAGGCCTCGCCGCAATGTCCTGGAACATGACAATGTTGAAGGGCAGGTCCAGGAAGAATGGCTTCGAGAGTTTGAAAAATGCCACGCAAGGTACGAAAGGACTCTGAGCATGCTGGGTTGCCAATGCGACCAGATGCCTGAAGTTCCGTTGTCATGGAGTCTGTATGGAAGGTGGTGGGAAGTCGAGATCTTTGGGCTAAGCGCCAAAGGCCAGCCCAACTCAAAGCCTCTTTCTCAGCCACATCCGCTCCGATCCTGTCCGCATACCGAACCACTTGTGCATTCCAGCCCAAGAGCTTGAGACCAGGTGGATCTCAGCACATAGGCCCAAGCGTCACCAAGGCCTTCTTCAACAGCACGAAGAGGTGGAAGATGTTTGCCCTGACCAGAAGATGATCCATCTGCATAAATGATTAGGCGATCCAAATCTTCCCACATCAACGCTGAGTCACAGGCCTCAATGGCAGAGAGGATGCCAGAAGGGAACTCATACCCAACTGGGTCAGCATGAAGGACCCCATCATGTGAGTGGAAGAGCTTAGAATGGTATCTGAGTCAAATGCTGGGCCATCAGAATGATTGCTCTGTGCCTGGCCAGAACGTAGCTGCAGAGGCTGGTGATGAGGCCATACTGCTTGCTTGCGCTGTTTGGCTGTCTGATGTAATTGAGCGACTTGTTGATCAAGGAAATGAACTTTGAAAAGTGCAGGGGCAACAACTGTGCGATCAATCACTACGCTTCTGTTGTATCCAAGTTGAAAAAAGAACTGCAGGATCTCAATCTCTGTGAGCTCACTCGAGCTGGAATGAAGGAAAAACGCCCTGAGGATCCTTGGAGTCCATGTGGCAGAAGACGTAGTGAAAAAGGCCGTCAGTGAAGAGCCAATCATGTGGAAAACAAATGGCTTGATCATGATCACCACAGAGATACACTTTGCATTGGCGTCCCCAATGTCGGAGCTCAGCGGCTATTTCTGGTTCACCTCCATCGATGAAGATCTCAACGTAATCCGGTAGCGGTGGCATAATAGAACCGGAGAGCAGTCGGATCACCCTGTGATTGTGGGCACACATATGGGTCTCATCTTCGACGGGAATTCCTGCAGATTCTGACAAGGAAAGCAGGTCTGACAAAATGAGGTTTCGAGGTGCGGATATTGACTGTTGCAGGCCCTGGGTGTGAGCCGCCGACCCAGGTGTGAGGCGCTTGCACCTTCTCTGAAGTAGCGCAACTTCTGACGAATCTGTGGCAGCGGGCGCAATCATCTGAGGCTGGCGGAATACTCGCAAGGACAAAGAAATCCCATGATGCATAAGGACTCGTTGATTGGTGTCAACCAGCTGCTGTCGGCACCACACCTGACAGTTGTGAGCTGGGCATATGGAAAGATACCCCATTAGCGTTATGACCTCCAATCCTGTCGGGCCCCAAGAGCTTCGCAGAGCCCACCGGCGAGGTATACCGTTCCAGATTTGATCGTCCATAACTGAGATGAGAGCGCTTCTCGCGTCCGCAAGGGCTCTTTGGATGATTATGATGTGCGCCACGAAGTGATCAGGGTCGTCCTCCGGAGCTGGCTCGACTATGACGATGTCAGCAGTCTCTTGAAAGTCCACACGATCCTGCCAGGCATTGAGAATAGAATGTCTCCAGTTGCAAAAAGGCTCACTGACCTCGGCTGGTCGCATATGGGCCAACGTTAATTTGGTGCTGGATCGCGCCGGGGAATTTTTTTCCCCTGCCCTGGGGATTTTTTTTCCTGATCTATTCTGTTTTCTCTCCCCTACATCTACCCTGCCAATTCTNGGGAATTTTTTTCCCCTGCCCTGGGGATTTTTTTTCCTGATCTATTCTGTTTTCTCTCCCCTACATCTACCCTGCCAATTCTGTCTTAGGCTTGGTTTACGGTCTTCACCTACAGGTGGTATTGAAGTTTAGGATTAATTTTCTGATTTAAGATGCTTTTTAACGGTCGGCTTTGAATGTATTTTTGCTCAAGGAATTTAATTAGGGTTGATTCAAACTGTTTATTCAAGGGTGCTTTAGGGTTACTTGGGGTCGGTTTAAGGTGTTTATTGAAGGTTGGTTTATAGTTTATTCCCGGTTGCTCTAAATTTTGTTTAGGCTTGGTAAGGTTTCCTTCGGTTTGGCGCCTATTTGGGGTTGGCTGAAGGTTTGTTTGGGGTTTCTTTAGGGTTGGTTTTAAGTTGTATTTAGTTTTTTTTAGGGTTGTTTTTGGGGTTTCTTTAGTTTGGGGTTTGAGGTGGATTTGAGGTTTCTTTGGGGTTGGTTTTGTGGTTGGTTTTATGGTTGGTTTAGGGTTTTTTTAGGGTCTGGCTGGTGGGCTGGCTGGCTGGCTGGCTTGCTTGCTTCCTTGCTTGCTTGCTCGCTGGCTCCCTTGCTTGCTTGCTTGCTTGCTTGCTTGCTCGCTGGCTCCCTTGCTTGCTTGCTTGCTTGCTTGCTTGCTTGCTTGCTTGCTNTCCCTTGCTTGCTTGCTTGCTTGCTTGCTTGCTCGCTGGCTCCCTTGCTTGCTTGCTTGCTTGCTTGCTTGCTTGCTTGCTTGCTTGCTTGCTTGCTTGTTTGGTTTTAGGGTTTCTTTTGGGTTGGTTTTAAATTGGATTAAAAGTTTTTTTGGATTGGTTTTGGGGGTTCTTTAGGGTTGGGTTTGAGGTGGATTAAAAATTTCTTTGGGGTTGGTTTTATGGTTGGTTTAGGGTTTATTTATAGGGTTGGTTTTACGGTTGGTTTCGGGTCTATTTAGGGTTGGTTTAATGGTTGGTTTAGGGTTTATTTAGGGTTGGTTTTAGGGTTGGCTTAGGTTGTGTTTTGGGTTTATTTAGGGTTGGTGAACCAGGGGTTTGTTTGAAGTTGGATTAAAGGGTATTGAGGCTGGATTGAAGACTACAAGTGTTCTTGTAGGTGGTTTGCTTGTTTTCTTCCCTCCTTGCTTGCATGCGCGCCTGCGTGCTTGCTTGCTTGCGTGCTTGCTTGCTTGCGTGCTTGCTTGCTTCCTGGCTGGCTACCGGGCTGGTTGGCTTGCTTGCTTCCTGGCTGGCTACCGGGCTGCTTGCTTGCTTGCTTGCTGGCTCCCTTGCTTGCTTCCTGGCCACACCAATGTGCAAGAACTGAGCGGAGAAAAAAATTCCCCGGGGAAGGGGAAAAAATCCCAGTAAAAATAGTGTACCCGTTAATTTGTGGTCGGTATACCACGTCTGAACGACACTGCGCGGTTGAACAAAAAAGGGCCAGCGCAGAATGAGCTTCTGGATGAAGCCTTCTACGAAGGGCGCTGCGTTCGCAAAGAATGTGTTCTGGCCTGGATTCTCATGGGAATATTCCTGGAGTCTGGAGTCGAAGGTATCTTCTCGATGGCAGGTACGAGGTCGTGGCCCGCGCTGTGGTGTGGACATGGAAATTGGCGTTGTACTCCACAGAAGTCTGCAGCAGAGAAGTAGCCTATGTTTCACGAGCATGAACTTTGAAACGGACCCCTCACCAGCTTGAAGTTGACCGAAACCATCATGGTCAAGCGGCCATCCATCAATTTCTGCAAAACAAACATGTTCTTGACAGACTCTTTCAAGTCGGAGTTTCTGAATGAAGTCTGAGTTGGTCACAAAGTGAAGCATGAAGCAGGCCAGGGAAGACAATCTCTGTCCAAACGCTGCCTCAAAGACCGTGGACACCAGAACAAGTACTTGATGGGGCCATTCTTACATGGCCATGATGAATGGCACGTGGCGGCTCAGGATGGACCATATGAACTTGAGGTCCAAGGTCAGGTCGAAGGCGATCACGCCAAAGATCCCAAAGGTCACGATGCCATAGTTCCTGCCCTGCTTCAAAACGAATCGTGCGAGATGCCTCACATTGCTCATACTCGGGTCCACGCAGGTACCACGTCATCCATTCCACATCGGTATCTTCACCAGAATTCTGCTCAGGGATGTGCTCAATGAAGTTCGTGTTCTTCAGATTGGCGCGAAGAAAGTGCAGCAGGTCCGGAAGGCAAGGATGAGTGGGTCTCCTGCTGCGTGAACCCGGAAGACTTCGTCCGCGTCTTTGCTGTTGTGGTCACGGGTCAGAACCCGCCAGCGCCCACTCGGAGATACCAACATGGTGCGGGAATCGCCTACGTTCGCAACTGTGCACTGACCTGTCGCGGACGTCAAGGCCAGCGTAGCGCAGGAGCCTCCCCTAGAATATATATATATATATATAGAGATAGAACGTACAATTCTATACCACAATCTATATAAGCAGCAACAAGTCATGAGACATTGAAGATATTCTCATGCAACACAGGAAAGGAGGAGTGATAGAACCGATATATATGTGTATATATATATATATATGTGTGTATAGATATATGTATAGAGAGCCAGCAAACATCAACATTAGGCATGTAAGGACATGATAGGATAACATGACACTAAGCAAACAGAAGCCTCAGGACAAACATTGAGTTTCAAGCAAGAGTGATTGGCGAAAGCAGCAAACGTGAGGAATCTTCTGGGATCTATATCATATGCAGGACTGAGTTGGTCAGTCATGCAAAAATCCTCGGAAAAAATGTCACACATCTCCACCAAGCAACAATCCTACAATCAGAGAACCCACGCCTGTGCCAGACTCATGTGACACTGTCATATCAACATGCTGGAAATCATTGATGGTCATTTTTGCCAAATTTTAGATAGGAAACATGAAAAATTACATTTGAGTGGATCATGTTTTCTCCCACATTTTCAACTCAATATTCAACACCCACCATTGATTCATTGATGATTGAAACATGGCTCGCACTAAAAGAAACATGTTGTTGCACTGGGCGGCACTGGACATCCCGGGCCCAGCGGTTTTCCGTCGTCTTTCCGGCTCCAGACGCCTTCAAGCCGCCTTGGATTGTTGCGATCCAAGGGAGTCCATCGGAGTCCATCGGGGAAGGCAAAGAAAAAAACTGCTTGGAACTTGGGCTCCTTTTTGGGAAACAAATCCAGTAAACAAATACAGCACATGCCGAAATTCGGACATCCACTAGCAATTTGTTAGCCAATTGCAGTGGAGAAACCCTTGTCGGGCTGACGCCCTTTTTGTCCAACTCATTGGCCTCCAAAGATTTTCTACACTCTGATGTGAACCTAACCTGCTACCAGCTGCTGTGAGGAGGCAAACTCCCTAGCGATAATTGACCCAAGTTTCCTGTCCCAAAATTGGTTCAGGGGTAAACCTTGCAGGAAGCCCTCAAAGGGTCCTAGGAAACCCATGGTTTCCCATATTCTTTTCCGTTCGAATCCCTTAAATCAGCGTCAGCGGCTCTTCTAAGCTCATGAATTTCTGGGGCACGACCTGCGATCTGCAGTCGGCGCAGAATAAGAAACAGCTGGCCATGGCCAAAATGCTAAGGCTTAAGAAAGGTGAAAACATGTGAAACACCCCGAAACATCCCCAAACATCAAATCGGGAAGATGCTTTTCCGCTTGGGTTGTTGTTAGGTGTTAGTTTTCAGTGATGTTTTGTCTTCAAATCTGTTTGACCAGGGTCAACAGTTTGTAAGAGTTGAGATCCATCAACTCCTATCACGAAATCAAAAACGTGATTGTTTGGCCTCCGAGAATCCCCCTATCGAAACCACATACAGATATATATATATATATAGAGACATTATACATATATGGACAGTGGATATATTCTACATAATATTATGCATATGTGCAAATAAATACATGAAAATCACTTCTATAACATTCAGGTGATCCTGCAATGAAACAGACCATGAAGCCCAGTTCTCCACCACTCACCGGACAGCACCTGACTCTCCGCCGCCCTGGGGTTCACAGCATCCGACGCACCCATGTCCTGCTCGTCCACCTGTGGCAGCATTCAGACGGGAAAAAGATGGAAACAAAGGAGAGCATGAACAAAATTGAACAAACACCGGTGCTCCAATAAGTAATAACTAGTAATTCATGAAATTTAATGAATATCATCCATTTATAATCCATATGAATCCATAAACCACCAGTGGAGATTGCTATTCTGTTGATGGTATTTGGACCCAGCCCATCCCAAACAAGACATCCCCCGCAAAAACACCTTGGCGAGCCAGGCGGATTTCGTAGTGACCTGGCGACGTTTGTTTCTTTCGGCCAGGAGTGATGCAGGCCAGGTGCACACACACACACATAATAACATATGTATATTATATATCTATATATTCAAACCCATACAAAAATCTATATCTATAAAAAAACATGTATGTATGTGTGTAATCTATATGCTATAGAGAGAGAGAGAGACAATTTTATACCTGATGAATCCTGATGATATTTGTTTTTTGAAATGAGCAGTTTGATTTTGCTTCCTTTTTGGGGCTTCCAGTTTCACAACATTTCACACCATTTCACAACCATGTGTTGATCAAGGAGGCTCTACGTTTGACTTTCGACGTCTTTTGCAAAAATCGCCGGGCATCCCTTTCCACCCTCTGGTAATACATATTAATTACATATCATATCTACATCTCCCATTTACGGATGATTTTCCCAGCTAGCCATCGTTGATGACACCGAAGGGTCCCAGCATTTTCTGTTTCGCACCTCGGGTCCTAAGACCTCATCGCCGGACAAAGATTTCTTGTCGGAGCAGCAGCACTGGGAACCCATTGCGGTGGCTCTCTGGTGGAAAACTTTGAAGCACAGATATACAGAAAACTTCAAATAGCTCACAATATGATTTCGACATATCATGATCAAGACATGAACTTCACCATGCTTAACCATGCTTAACCATGTTCAGCCTATCTTGATCTTGGCACCCACTGATTGATGTTGGAGTTCAACAGGGCATCCTAAGCATCCTATCAGGAACTGGCCAAACGGCCATGCCATGCCATGCCATGGATATCGCCCACAACCCCCGGTGGCTGGAGCCGAAAATGACCGACCACCACCACAGCTGGACCGTCGCAAACATACTCTACATATGCTATGCAAATGTATATGTACATATATATATATACACACATATATATATATATTACATACATACATACATACATACATACATACATACATACATACATACATACATACATACATACATACATACATACATACATACATACATACATATATGTATAAATTTATCACAGAATGCACGTTTTGAACAGGTTTTGATCCAACTTTTGGCCCCTGAGGTCCACCATATGACCCGCCTTGGCATCTTCCAGTCGGCTTCTTGCCTCTTGAGCCTCCCCGATCGTTGGGAGGTTTCGGGATTTCAGGATTTCACCAACTGGAACGACTGGGATAACGACTGGGATAACGACTGGGATATAACGACTGTTTTATGATTTGAAATGCTTTGAAACAGATCCCAAAGACTAAGATCCAACTGATTCAACCCAAGTTCTGGTGGACCAAACTGTTCTCCAGTGCTACCTTTTGACATTTTCATTTCTAAGTCGATCTGCTTGAATGCAGAAATTGCAATCTCACCAAGCTGATGCTTTGCATCTCGGGGCCTGACCCAAACCAGGGCCCAACCATCCAACCACAGATTTGATAAAACGAAATAATTTCATTTCATCTTTATTTATCCATGTTATAAAACATGTCAATAAGCCGTTGGTGGTTTGCCATAATCTGTATAGTTGGTTGAACCTCATGGATATGGTAGACTCAAAATGACAACCCCCTATCGACCCAAGTTTACCACGTTACCACGTGCGGAAGAATACCACAAAAACGACAGAAAGTGATGTTGGGCATGCCAAACATAAGGCACAACAATGTACAACAGTATCGGA
Source organism: Symbiodinium sp. clade C Y103 (assembly GCA_003297045.1). NCBI lineage: Eukaryota > Dinophyceae > Suessiales > Symbiodiniaceae > Cladocopium > Cladocopium sp. clade C. The sequence continues at coordinate 21,889 of BGPT01000425.1, forward strand.
TGATTCATGAACTTGTGCGATTTTCTGGCTGCCTATCCCTTTCAAACACACCGATTTACCTGGGGTACTTCCTTCCTTGGGGTACTTAAACATGTCACAACTTACTATGCAACACTATATGACTAGTCTAGAATTATGTGTCCATTATATGTCTATATGTACATATAAAGATCTCGATATATATATATATATAAGAATGTAAAGACACTACATTCCACAACATTCCCCACTCCATTACACCCTGAAACCATCGGCCTTTCCGGCAGCAGCCTCAACAGCCTCCTGTTTCAGGTGAGTTTTTGGTGGCGGCACTTGGCCGCGGCAGTAACCCACCAAACTTGGAGGATTTTAGATGTTTTGTTTTCATGGTTTTTGGAGGATTTTTGATGTTTTGTTTGACGTGTTTTGATGCTTTTAGGATAGAAACATGATAACACCGATCCGGATAAAACAAATTTGACATAGTTTGACCCATGCCCACTAAACCTGCTTGGTGATTTAATGTGATTTGAAATGTTTTTCAGCTGATTTGCCCAAGGGTTCGCATTTGGTCCAGGATAGGATAGGTATCAAAGGAGTAATTTCAAAGTGGGACACGGAAGTGGCCTCCTTGGCAGAATGAAAAGCTCCCGGAATGGGCCGATCCCTGCGCAGTCCTCCGCCTTTTTACAATCTTCATCCTGGACATCCTGGAGCTCTAAGTCCTCCTAGGTGAGTCACTGGTGAGTCCAAGTCTTGGGTACTCGACCCAATGGACCCAACGATCAGGCCCAGATGAACAGCTTTTCTAAACTTTTGCCAATATGAATTGCCAATATCTTACATAATTTATCTTATCCAACATGCTCCCAAAGCATGTCATGGAAGTTGAAAACATGTCGTGTTGTTTCTGGTCGCTGTGCAAAACTGTGAGTCACCTCGCTTTCGCTGCGATCTCCCACCAAGGCATGGCCCCAAGGCGCCGAACCGAAAAAAAAACATAAAAACCAGATGAAACAGGAAGCATCATGAAACGCATATAAACATTATAGACTGCATAACATCATGCTTTTAGTGCACAAAATGTCATAACATATCTAAACACATATCGAAAACAATCAGAGAATCTTATAGGAAGAACATTGTATAGAAACAAGGAAATCCAGAGTGACAAACTCTTTCTTCAAAATCAATGCGTGCCATGCATCCAATCGATGACTACCGTACATGTGTGCAAAAAAAACGGTTGCTCAGGTCGTGAGCAAAACATGCGCACAAAAAAGCGAATGCTTTGGGTGTCAAGCGGTTTCAAGGGTCTGAGCATGTGGCATGTAACCCTACCCATCACCGTTGTGGGTTGAATCCCTATTCTCGAATGGCACGTCAATCTCATGCCAGGATGGTTAATATCAACTTTTGATTGCTACAACCCCCTAGCGTCGCGGACCCAACCGACCCGCATCAAAACAGAACATCCCAATTTCCCACCATCAGCCAAACATCTAGGGGTTAGAGGTTCAAGCCTCAGTTTCCACAAGGTTAACCCCGCATTCTTTCCAGGTTTAGGACGCAGAAGGCACAACCGTGAAGGACACTCGTCTATTTTCAGGGGAAAGACCATGGTTTCCAAGAAAAATCGAGCAGCAACTCATGATATTTTCAAAACAAATCACCTTGAAATGGGATTTTTCAATGGCTCCATAAGCTCCACAAGCTTCCAATCCATGGGCGTACCCCTTTTAGATGGGATATTCGGGATTTTCCATTTGAAAAACATCCACCCATGAACCAACCAAATTTTCACCAACAACACCAGGGATTTTAACTCCTCAGCTGCTTTGGCTTCAGCCTCACTTTCGCTCTCAGCCTGCAACCAACTTGCAATTGGAATGATAGTGATTGTTCACCAATAACCTGGATTTCTTCGAAAAGAAATGGTGGTTGACACTGCAGTTGACAATAGATTGTCAAATGATGGTTAATGTTGACAGAACTGGATCATCGAAGGAAGTTTAGAAGTGAAACTTCCGACAATATGGACAGTTGAAAAGCAGAGGTGAGAAAAGTCAGAAGTGAGAAGATCAGAGATGAGANAGATGCAGGTGCGCGAAAAGGTAGGAAAGCCGCGAAACACTGTGTTTTTCCGATGTTTTGTGGCTCCGGAGGGTCGAGAAGTAGGCTCGCTAAAGCGGCAGGTTCGGAGACATCTCGGCAGATGAGAGATCAAAAATTGCACGCCGTTGTGGCGCGAAGCACATTTGGAAGTAAAAAGTGTTAAAAACTGTCAGGTTCG
>BGPT01000425.1:24572-38259 GCA_003297045.1 Symbiodinium sp. clade C Y103
TCAGTTAGTCGGTTAGTCAGTTAGTCAGTTAGTCAATTAGTCAGTCAGTCAGTTAGTCAGTGAGTCAGTTAGTTTGTTTGTTAGTTAGTTTGTTAGTTACTTAGTCAGTCAGTCAGGCAGTCAGTTAGTCAGTTAGTTAGGTAGGCAGATAGACAGATAGATAGGCCGACGCTCCAACCACTTGTCGGTCCATCAGTGAGTTCGCTCTGCCATCCATCAGTCACAGCAACGAACCTCTCCTATAGGTTTGCCATTTTTGAAACTTCCGCCACCGCCTTGTGCGGTACTACTGGTAAGCATCAATATTAAGATTATTAAGGTATAGCAGTTATAACCTCATGTGTATAGTGATTCTTGTAGTCTGGATATAGTCAGTGATGGGTGAAAAATAATGGTTAGTCAGATCATGGCGAATGCTGGGCGGGCCATGGAGTTCAAAAGTTGGCAACTGGGGCCACGTATCTGCGGTGCTCAGTGGGTGTGTTATGGCCACAGGGGGCTGCAGTAACCGGCCAATTTTGGCTTATTGCGGTAACGACTACCTTGTAACTTAAGTACCAGCAGTTGGAAAATATGAACCGAGTCCGCATAGGATTAACCGACCACTTTGAGACTTAGAGTGAGCCACTTCGGAAATATTGGGGGAAATCTTGCTTGTAGAATTGGCCTCGCCTTAATCAAATAGTATTACTAGCTAACCATCCGAAAAAAACACATAGTATGGGGTACTCTTTTAGAACTGACTCAAGACACGTGCATTTTAAAACGGTGCGAACCGGATGATTGACCAGTTGCCACCTGCGGACAACTGCAAAATAGTGTCATGTTTTCCGGACACTTTCTTTGCATGGAACATCAACTCTAGTTGGATCATGGAACGAGCAAAAAAAATAAGTCAGATTTGTACCCGTACCCGATTTGCGCCTTGTCCTCCGACTCTTCTTTCTCCTGCCATGTGACATCGGCAACGGAATGCAATTTGTTGAGCTTAACGAAGGGCGAACAATTACGAAAATCGGATCATGTCATGATTGTTCCAGGAGCCACAAATCAACAACGGTTCGTTCCCCTATTTGTTGACTTTATAAAAGTGTATCTGCATTGAAAAAGAAACAAACTCTGCAAGAAAATCCAGCAACAATCCCCATCCCTCGTCCACTGCTTCCTTCTCCTCATCCTTCTCCTCATCTGTTGATTCGTGGCCAGCGCTTTCCCTCAGTGTCTCTGGAAATGTGTGGTGGTTCTGATTGTTCGGCAATATGGGAAACCCAATCATAAAGTCCGGATTTCCTACATTTTCCATCTTTTTTGGGGGGTCAACTCTTATTCCTTCCCTGGTTGGCAGTTTCAACCAACAAATCTCGGCCGTTGGGGGACCATCATCCCAGGTAAGGGGGGAAAATGCTGAAAACTGCCAGTAATCTGCTGGATGATGCTGGTCAAGTTAGGATCATCCCAAGTTACGATTGGAAATCAACCTGCGGGCACCGACTAGTTATATCAAGTTATTTTACATATATAGTTTTTCAATGTTTTTCATATGATCATATTGATCTTATATTGAGCTCCGACAAGGCGCATCAAAAATGCGCTTCGACCTTCGACATTGACCGACCTTCCTGACCCATCTGGGGTCACCACTCGCTGGAGCCTTGAAGTCATGGTCAGATTCGATGGCAAATTCCCAGCAATGATCAGTGTGTTTTTGGTGACCAACACCAAGTCTGCATCATTCGAGTTACAAAGTGGTGGTTAAACATGATTTCATGGCCCGAAAAAACAAAAGGGGCGGAATGTCTGAAAATCCAAACAGCCCTTGAGATGCCAAGACTGTCGGACTGGCCTACATCTTTGGTCGTCTTTTTCACTTCACCATTCTCCTTCTCAGACTCCTTCTCCTTTGAGGACTTGAGAGACGGGCTTGAGAGACCATCTGCACCCAAAAAAATCGCCTTCAACTCTTGGAGCAGGATCCATTGGATCCATTGAATATATGGACCTATCTTGGCAACTCCTCCAGCTCGAGCAGATTTTGGGATCACAGGTCACCCATCATGACGATATCAGATATCATAAGATATCGAACATGCACCGGTCACCAGCCTCAGAAGAATCTCGGGCCTTCGCCTTTGCAACGCATCAACGCACATTTCGGTGATTCAAATTTGCAGCTTGAAATCAACATCTCAACATCTCCAAAGTTTGAATCCACTTTCAAGTATCTATATGAAATCTATTGAAATCTATTGTACACTGTTCAAGGACCTTGGATTTCATATATTTCATGGGATTTTACAGGGAAGTGCCTGTAAGATGTTTAAAGTGGGGTCCTATCATCGGGGGGTTCATCACCGCAGCTTTAAGATCCCAGACTGAGGCATCGCTGGAGGACTTTGCCTGGCAGCTCCATCTGGGGATATCTGGGGGTCCAAGACACGATGGAAACATGGAATGCCAATGATGTGACGGAATGGTGGCAACTCCTCGCTGTCCAAAAACAATACAAAATCAAGGTTTCTCAGAATGTTTCCTCGTTGCAGGAGAGAAGAAAACACAGAGAAGCAAACATCATCTGACCGACAGCCTCTGATCTTGAGGCACCTACAATCTTTAGCATTCCATGTGCAGTTGAAAGCGTCACAATGGCCCCAATGGATTTTCATGGGTCAAGGGCAGTATGCGGGGTGCCACCTTCTTCTTCTTGGACGAATGGCCACTTGACCTGCAAAGTTGCACGGCACATCATGGCTGGGGTATGACTTTCTGATCCTGCATTGGAGGTGCTTGGATCCGATCAGGGCCCGTTTGGATCATAGCTATGGAACGGCTAGCCCAACATGTTCAAACTTGGCGAGTTCTGTTTTGCTGCACTACGTGATTCCACTATCACCACACTTCCCGCTTTTTTCAGGACAACTTCTGGTGGAGTGTCTCGAGTTCTCACACCAATTGGAAGCACCAAACTGTTATTGAGCACGTGACCACCATGGTTTCACTCAATGAGATCAAGAGATTTCCGCCACAGCCACCCATTTGAGGCCATTGGTTGCCCATTCACCGTCTTGGTGTCTTACAACCGAGGCCCCAACTCGGATCTCTGCTCCGCTTCCGATGCGGAGCCTCAGTGTTCATGGGACAGCCAAAATGCCAGGAGACGTACTTCGAACATCCAAAATCGGCCCAATTTTGGGCATGACAAGAATTTCCAGGGCATTCTCTCTCTCTCTCTCTCAAGGTGGAAACATATCACAATTTGATACTGGTATCATCCAACCATGACATTGGTTTATCCTCAACTGTCTTGCCAGAACTCGAGGTCATGTCAAGATTCTGTCTTGTTTTATTCCCTACTTTCGGTGGGCAAATACGCATGTCATCACATTTCCATCACATCAACCCTCTATATATGTTTTCGCTGTTTATTTCCCAGGTTTAATTTTTCAGGCGGACTCTATTTAATAGACTCTATTTCAGGAAATGGAGCACGCTTAGTGTTTTTTGTACTTCACTCCCCATTTTCTGATTTTGTTGGGACAAGACAATCCAAATTTTCATTTGGGGTTGTCCCAAAAAAAGGCCCTCCAAGATACAGTTGATCGATCATCCTCTTCTACGAATTCCCTTACAAGGGGGCTCCTCACCCATGGCATATCAACCGTATCATCATGTATCATCCAGGATCCTTGTATAATCGAAGAATTGGGCATATCCTCCACGAAAAATTACCATTGTTGCTGTCCAGCGACTGCTCCGCGCCATCCCAGCAAGCTCTGGCCGCTGAGCCAAGATGTTAAGCGGATGATCGGAGGGTACAATGGGATTGTCGACATTGCCCACTGATGGCCCCCGATTTACAGCAGATTGAACGGGAAAATGAAATTTTCAATGGTTTTAGGTGTGTTTTAGGATGTTTTAGGTATGTTTAGGTCATTTGGAGATGTCGAACAAGCAATGAGTCGAATGGCTGTACACACATCCTCTCAGCTTCGAAACCTGAATGGTTCCATGGTTCCTCTCGGGACGAATGTGGAACAACTAGGAACTGCTGCAACAAACGCCTGATGTGAGATTTGAGTTGGTGGGTGTCCCGAAAACGTGTTTGAAGCTGCAAAAGGCTGATTCATTAGTTGTGCCTACGTCAGAAAGAACAGTTCTAGGTCATCGCTGAGATGGATACATATGATACATCCCGTTGAGAAGGAGCGGGATTGTGATCGAAAACCTTCGAGCAAAGGAACTTACCTGGATTGAGTTGGAAAAGTGGCGGGATTGAAGACAAAATAAGACAAAGTCCAAGGTGATCAAATGAGGTACGTCCCGTTTTGTCCCCAAATCGGGCCTGAATCAACAATCTTTGCGGATGGATTTGCGAGGCAAGCAGATTTGAAGGAAACACCCATCTCATCAACAGGTTTGGCATAGATTGTGACACATACTGTATTCTGACATGCGTGTGAAATTTTATCTAAGACAAATTCTGGCATTTTCTCTCCCATATATTCAAACACTCTATCTGACATATGTTTTGATATTCTGTTTGATGTTTGATCTGGCACTTGATTTGGCATCCTATCTGGCATGTGATCTGACAGATGTTCTGACACTTTTGACACTTGGTCTTGAAAGCTATTTGACATTTCGTCTGGCATTCTATCTGGCTGCCTACCTGGCATTCTATCTGGCATTCTATTTGTCCTTTTGTCGGCATCTTATTTGGCCTTCTATCTGGCATTCTAGCTGGCATTCTACCTTGCATTCTATCTGACATATATTTTGGCATTCTATCGGATATTATATCAACCACCTTAAGTGGTTGGGGTGGATGAGTTCTCAAAACCTTGACCCAATAAAAGAATCTAAGGCTAAAATGGTTGCTTTTCCAGGAAATGACTTCGAGAGGAAGTGGATTCAAACACCAACACACATCATTATTTCACACCAAAGAACATGAACAACTCATCATGACATCACGGATGTGCCCAGGTGGTGCGTATTCCTGCATGTGCATCGTTCTTTCCTCCGAATTTCAGCTCCCAGTGTCTTGTGTATAGTTCGACAGTGTCAACGTGAAGACACCTTTAAGCATGCGTGAAAACAATAGAAACTAGCTTGAACCTGAATGGAAGCAAGATGAAACAAATATCGCAGCCTGATCGCAGCAGCAACATCTTTTTATATCTGTGCGAAACCCGTGACGGCACGACCGCCTGGCTGCTTTCAAGCATTGCCGGAGGTGGCTACCAGCTGCTGGAGGAAAACAAGCAGCTGGAGAAGAGATTCTTGGGCTAAAGGCCATGACTTTTGAAATTATATATTTGCGCAACACAATCAAGCACCAGCCAACTTGGACCCCCCACGCCTGCTGTCTCTTCCTGGTTAGGGCGAGAGACAGACTGAGGGGCCGCAAACTGACCCGGGACGCATTCGTCAACTCCGCCAGCAACTTCAGCTCGCCAAGCCCTGCTCCAGACATGGCAATGGAGATAGGCCAGCCAAATTGAACCAGCAATATCATTACAAACCATGGCACATAGATCATCTGGGACACAGTTGTGAGCTGGGGATAATGCATTGGCCCTGTGCCAGTCTAGAAACGACTCAAAATTTCAGACATCACAAGTCACTGCTCAAGCAGCAGGTTGCCACCATGATACCTACCGCCTGCAATGTGTGCGTGTATTCCATGTGAGCGCCCCATCATGGAGTGACCTGGTAAATCCCCATGCAGGCTGTAAGAGAATAGCTCAATGGAGTCGTGCTAGCGGACCTTCTGGGATTCACCGAGATTCACCTCTCCCTCCCCGAAGGCAGATTTAGTGTGCCCAGGTGCCAAAACGCCAGCGGTGGCACCCTGCTACCAACCTGAGCGCTCTAGGTGTCCTGGAGTTTTACATGCCACTTGTGCTGTGTGAGCAGGAGTTGTCCACATGTTGCTTTCAAGACTATGTGCAATGTCGGCACATTAATATGTGTGAAATTGCCTCTTAACTTTCAACCCCCAGGAGCAAAACATTGAACATACTAATGCAAAACATACCGTCTTCCTCAATGTGTTTTTGACTAGCCTTACTTACGATAGTTCCGGCCATTGGTGTCAACATCTTGATGACCAGTTTCTTGTTTGAACTCTTGATGCACGCATTTTTTTGTTTCGGCTGGCAGTTGATCACAGGTCGCTATGGCAATTGCGGAATAGGCCCCCTCACTGCAGGCCAACAGTGGCTTCCTCCAAGTCATACTCCCGGGTCTCAATGTCATTATCCAAGATCTTCTCATCCACGCCATCCAGCTCATTGTACACTTCCAAAGTGATCTTGTCTTTCTGAATCGCTTTGCAAATCTCAATGTCTTCACCATGAATCAGCCCCTCTCCCTGCAAATCGATCAATTTCCGAGCTTCAAACTCTGGGTCCTCCGAATTGCTAAGGATCTGGCGCACTTCTTCTTTCAAGGACTCTGTCTCATCCTTCTCCAAGCTACAGGAATCAAACGAATCAAAGTTGCCATGTGCCAGGTGCTTGAGCTTGATGTGCCTGTGATTCTCCTCAATGAAGCTTTCAAGAGTGGCCTTGGATGGTGGGTATGCCAGGCTTTCAGACTGCGATGCCTGCAGCGAACTGGTGCCACTGGTGCACCGAGCCCCGGTGAACTTCGAAGCAAGTGCCCGGCTGCGCCTGGGCGAAAGTTTCTTGAATTTCGCTGAGCCAGACTTGCGGTCCACCAACACCATAGCACCATAATTGCCCTCACCGGGACTGGAGAACCTCTTCGCATCCCACCCAGGCTGGCGCCCATCAGGGCAAAACAGGCCCACGTAGTCTGCGGCTGAGAAAACGGTTGCCACCACGTGGTCACCTTTCGTCTTCTGCTCGAAGCCGGCCTTCACTTGCTCATGTCCGCGGAACATGGCCCTCAAGTTGTTGGATTTCAAGAAGGCCTCCGCCAAATCCATGCCGAACTTCTTGACTTTCCGGCCCCTGCTGGACTTGATGTATCCCTTGCCATTGTGAGGATCAGGCCAAACCGTGGTTTGACCGATGTCTTTGGTCAAACATTCACTGAAACGGCCACCTTTTCCTGTGCACGCGCTTTCTAACTCAGGGCTGAGGCCGCCGTGAAGCGCCATGAACTGCCCAGGTGCCGCGGCCACGTAGGGCAAGAGCTCAAGCACCTTTCGAAAGCGTCCTGTGCTAAGTTTGCCATGGAACTTCCATTCCAGCTCCTTGGCGAAACCATATTTCTTCCACATCTTCTTGGTTTCGTGGTTGCCTTGTAGGAGAACCATTCCCTGAGGGCAGCGTGCCTTCAAGGTTGTTCAGAAATTGCATGACCAACCCTGAGACCCTGACTTCCTTTAAGCCAAGAAATTGAAGGCAGAACATGCTGCAATGCTGCACTCTGGACATATGAAAAACAGCTAGCTAGAGAAGCACAGCACAAATCTGGCATGGATAAATCTTTGTCAGAAAGTCTGTTTGAATTTTGAATTTGCATCTGGCAGCATGCTTCCAGCAGGAAACCAACAGTTTAAATCGTGGAGCATCTTGGAGAACTTTTGCATCATGATTATCTGTTGACCATCTGACCATCTCTTGACCCCTTATATGCAAGAAGGTGATGTTGGACCGCTATCGCAAGGGGACCTGGCAATCTAAATGAGGTGTGTCATATGTATATATATATACATACATGTGTGTGCATGCAGATATATAGATTTATTACATACATACATACACACACACATACATATATGTATATATATATATACATATCTCCGCCTTTGGTGGTTTGGCCGTTTTTCATTACATTCATTATCTAATTATACTGTCTATACTGCATATGCGCAACCGTTCAGGAACCCCTGGCCTTGTAGGCCAGCAGAAGCAGAAGCAATTCGAGTCCGCGCTCGCCGCGATCCACATAGTCGCCCATGAACACATACTGAATGCCTGGATCACAGAAAAGCAAGGACGATCCCTCTAGGGTACTGAAGCCTTTCTCCTTGTATTTGTCTTTAATCAAGATCAAAAATGAGATGAGATTGAAGAGCTGCCCGTGAAGGTCTCCGAGGATCACGGCTTTTTTGGTCGCATTAATCTCTTGACTGTAGCCCTGCTGGTCAAGCTCTGGCTGCAGGACCTCATTCTTCAGTTTCTTCAGGAAACTCTTCACTGTGCCTGCCTTCATCAGCGGCAGGTCCTCATAGTTGCCATCTGTCAATGTCAGGGCTTTAGTCTCGAGCTGTTGCACAAAGTCCATGGCCAATTCATGTAACGCAAGGTCACCGTGATACAGTTGACATTGCGGAGCGACAGGGCCACTTCTACGCGTCACTTTGGCCTTTTGGGGCTCTTTTGAATGGAGAACCGTGCAGTCCTCCACACACACGGTACCATAGCCCTGAACTTCCTGAGACTTCTTCCTGACTGTGCAGTTTTGGAATTGCCATTGCCCCTTCCATTCTGATTTGAGGCTATAGCTTTGGCCACTGCACTTGGCAGCGCAACAATCGTCTTCACAAATACCTTGGTCCTTCGGGTCCTTCTGCAGTGTACACTGCTGTGTGCCATGTCCACTCTTGCGCAAGACTTTGACTGGCTTGCTCTCGCCGAAGTAGGGAATCTGGCAGGTCTCTTCACACATGGTCTCACTTTTAATCTCGAGGGGTTTGTTTTTCTTCACCTGGCAATCTTGGAATTTGACTGGTCCTAAGTCTCCTTTGAATTGATGAGTTTCGCTATCGCATTTCGAAGTGCAACATTTTCTCCAGCAAATAGTGCCTTGCTGGTGTGCCAGCGCATGGTTGTCCCGGAGGGCAGCCACAAGGTTCGCTCCCGGCAGGAAGACGAGCACTAATGCCTTCAACATCGCCATGGAAGTCTCACTGCGATTGTGCAAACAACTGGTTGGTTTGCTTTGATTTAACAACGGCGGCAATCAGTTGAATCTGCCAAAATCGCCATGAAATAACCATGAACATGCCTGGCTCTCGGCTTACGCAAATTATTGACTTTTCTCTGATGCCAGTTTGCCACAGCTGTGGATTCAATAATTATACAATATCATATGATATATAGGACTAGGAAGCTTACATGCCCCTAGTCCAGTAATGATATGTAGTAGTGATGATGTTTCATCATCTGGTTCATCGATGGCAAATGCCATGTATTCGTCATTGGCGCACTGTTTTCATGCTGGAAAAACATGGAAAACCATCTGTGTAGGATCCCGGCACGCAGTCGCATCAGTCGCATCAGTCGCATAGTCGTCTCCCGTTCCCTCGTCAAACTTAGTGTCTCCAACACTCTGTGGGATCGCAAGGAGCTGTGAAGCTGCACCTGCGACATGCCTTGAATGGCAACACGACCATTTCACAGCAAAAAATGACAACTTCCAATGATAGCCAATCAGTGAATCACAGTGAAACATGGAAAATCTGCTATCATCTGCCCACATTCTCTTGGTGACGGGCACGAAGGCGCCAACAAATGGAAGGAATTCTCTTGCAGTTGTTTGCATGTCAAGATAGACGTCTGCTGATGTGACTTGTCATGAAAAAAAGGTGGAGATCAAGAAAGGAAAAATTGAAACTCATTTGTGGAGGAAAGGCATGATACTTCTTTGTTTCCCCAGTAAATCCAGTAAATTTGCAATGAAATCGGGATTGACTTTGGCAAACTGTCCCCAATTTGATTTACATTGGCAATTTCCATCTTATTGGCTGCTCCAAAATGACCTGGTCACATGGTCTGTGAATTCATTTTCTCTTGTCATGCCGGGTTGACATAGAAATTTCCCAGAATCTCCCACGAATCCGTTTGCCCAGCAACTACCCTGCGCCATCCGTCCCAGCAAATGGCTCGGGTGGCTGTTGAGCCCAAGAGGTTCAGCGGACCCAACAGAGGATGCAATTCCATTCGGCCTTGTCTAAAATGGGGCCCCGAATTTATGGCAATTATTCCGTGGGAGAATCAAGATTAAGTCATTTTGTCATAAGTTAGTAATAATGAAATCACACTGCAGTTGCTCAGTAAGTCGTCCCTTCCCTTGTCATACCGACCCTTTCAGAAAACTTGTCAGAATGTATTTGAACATATTTGAACCGTTCATCTTGGGGCGCCCTCTTGAGGAATAGGTTTATAGTTGACATTGATATTGAAGAAGCAAACATGAAATTAATTTTCCGCAAAAGTGACAAAAAGGATGATGATCAAATGAGGCGCGCCCTGTTTTCTCCCCAAATCAGCACTGAATCACTGCCAGAATGGCCGAAGGAATCGCCCATCTCAACAGAATTCCATGATCCCAAAGTTAGTCTCCTGGATTGGACGTGTCTTCAAAACAATTCAAAACCCTGACACCTGGGAGATCAAAAACTGCCGCTGGAAGGTTTCAAACCTTCCGTTTCCAGCCAACGACAAGGCTTTCTGCAAATTTCAATGCGGACCCAAACCGCTGCCTCACTTTTTTGGCGACGAGCTCAGCACGGGGGCTCTTGGGAGGCTGATTCTGAGATGGCACGCTCTGAACAGGACTCTAGACGTCCAGGCACAAAATTCGATCCGAGACTTCAGAGAAGTGAACCTATCTCGAAATATCTCGAATCAACCTGGAGCATACTACTGCTTAAAAGACTTGCAGCTGGCGATGTTGGCAATAGGCTCAGGAACAAAGCAAGACTTTTTCCATCTGGTGAGACATGGAAGCAATCCAGTAGGAATATAATTCTTGAAGTTTGCATACTTCATTGCAAGGGGGGGTCCTCTTTCAACGAAATAACATCCAAGGAATAATGTTCCCTCTCATCTTGCATCAACATCTACCCATCGTGGTCCCTGTCAGGTTTATCCGATTTATGTAGTGAAATCTGGTGAAATTGAAGGGAACATCTGAGGCCGCGGAACGTAGGCTTTTGTCATGTTTAACAAGCATGTTGCACAGTTTTACAGATTTACACATGTTTTAGCCTGTTTGCAGGTCACCTGCAGGTCTGTGCAGGTCTGCCCTGTTTCCCTAGCCTAGCACTTCACCATACTTCACCAGCCACTCGTCGCTACCCAAAGATGTGCTTCAGGGCCCGTGCGGCCGCTTCGCGGACCTCGGCTTCCGCTGGAAACCCAGCTGAATGGGTCACGCAGCCGCGGGGTGGTGATATTCCGAGTTCAAACATGTCTATAAACCCACAGATCCCACAGGAAAATGTGTTTTGTTAATGCTTTTTAGCTGGTGTTTAAACTATGTACACCATCACGTATTGAGATGCATTGAGGAATTTGAAAGAACCTTTTGGACCATACGGTTAATTGGGTGCTGGCAGTTGGGGATGCTGCAGGACTGGGTGGCAGCTTCTACCAAATGATCTACCAAAGGTTTCTGGGCTTTGTGCTGCTGCAATTCAAGAGCTCGAAAACCAACACAAGCCAACTATGTCCCAGAATCCATTGTAGCATCTTTGAATCATTTTGGAATCATCTCGGTACCTTGGGGCTCCGTATTACAAATGTTGGCTCGAGGGGGTTGTACCATGTTGTACCCTACCCATAGGTCCAGCGCGCCATGTTCTTTTTTCTGCACCGGCGCAGGATGAGGCATGATGGCAGTGGCCTGAGCGGGATTTTTTCTAATGTCAGGAACGCAAGGGGATCCACCATTCCCAAATTTACCATAAAGGATGGCATAAACAATCAAAATATGGGTGGTTGATTATTGGTTTACTATGCTAACATTAATCGGCCTGCTTTGGGATGATACTATCGGGATGGATAAGATATCGTCTTTTCCCAAACCTCACAGCAAACTCAAAGATTGTCAAAAATGTGACCGTGGGGGCAGAACAGCAACCACCAGCCCTCAAAGTGAGCATATTTCAAACTCCCGCATGTATTGGGACATTCCAAAAACTTGACGCCATACTATGGAGTATTCAGGGCTTACAAGGCTGAAAACCTGAATTTGGCTCTGAGACTCTATGCCGACTTATTAGCAAATAGTTGTAAATCATGAGTGCTCTGCCACTTGAATCATTCGGGAGGACTCTCTGAAGTTGAACACTGATCGCGAATCAAATCAAAGTCTGCAAGTCATTTTCTAAATTCCCGTGGCATCCAAGGGTTGGAATAGAGAAATCTACTTTGTGAAAATTCGCCCAGACCTCGTGAAGATTGAACATTGGAGAGCAAAGTATTCATCAGCTCTGTCTAGGTGGGCACAAATGCGTTGATGGTAGCTACAGTACCAAACATGTAATTCAAACATAACAATGCAAAGAAACATAAAGCAACATGTGCCCAACTAAATTGCCTTCTTTCTGCTCGATCCTGTAAGAAAAGAACGTGAAGTAGGGACAAGATGGGACAAGCACAGAGCGGATCTCCAAGATACACATAGCTGCAGACCGGTGCAGATGTTGCGAAAGCCGTTTCCCAATTCCTGGAAGTTGAAAAAAGGCAATGTGATCATTTGAACAGGATGCCACGTGGAATTGAACAGGATGCTATCGCGAAACATCAGGTGACCTGCGATGAAACAATTTGAACCTCATGCGTGGTGTGGTCGTTTTGGTCGTTTGGCGTGCTGGAAGGCCAGTTGCCAACCCTATCATGCTATCTCATCCTGAACCCAAGTCATTTTATACCCGATCTACCTTGGCATGCCAAATGCTAAAGGATTAGCCAAAATGTGTTTGCCCCTTTTTGGAATTCCGCGGAAATCCTGGACAATCTGGACCCACCAACAACCATTCGACGGGCAAAATCACCATTTGTCTTTTCCTCTGAGCACGGTCTGCTGAAAATTAGCTCAAGTTTGGAGCAGCTGTACAAATTCGCTTCTGTCCACAGCCAGGGGATGCCAGGGATGCCATAGCAGCATTCCTCAGGCCCCTATGACGATCGATCTCAGAAGAATTTGATGGGCTCGTGCGGTGAACGAATCACACCTAGGTGCAAAATCCCTTCGTCTTTGGGCCAAATAATTAGTGGATTTCCATGGATTTCCTGGTAATGCCATGATAGTTTCGTTCTGTTCCGTTGATAAGCACGAAACGGGCATGGCCATCCCTTCTCAAAAAAGCAATGGAGCTGCTTTCCCCTTGGTGAAAACAGCTACCACAAAGTGACCGTGGATCATTTCCACCCCAATTCCTGTAGCCCACAGCCAAGCTTCAATGCGGCTTTGGGGCATGTTGCCTCCAAAACTCCTCGCCAAAATCGGGAACCGTTTCCAAGGAAAATATTCTGGGATATTGGCATCTTTGTCTTTGATTGGTATACCTGGTGAAACCCATTTGTTTACCGCCCAGATCTGCATAATATTCAGTTGTGGTAATTTTGTGCAGAATCACCAATGTTCTGACACTTCAATGCCAGTTGTGGAATCTGTTTTCCACATGGCCATGGGTCAAAAGCCTGGTATCCTGGTGAACACGCACAGAATCTAATCAGAATCTGGTAGTTGTGGGTGCTAAATTTCACGACCTATGGTTTATATTGCCAGAAATTTCCCGAAATAGATTATATTTCCTGAGTCTGGCTGAGCATCCCGACAGCGAAGCAAACCANTGCTAAATTTCACGACCTATGGTTTATATTGCCAGAAATTTCCCGAAATAGATTATATTTCCTGAGTCTGGCTGAGCATCCCGACAGCGAAGCAAACCATGTCTCCACAAAGCAAATGCGATTTTTCC
>BGPT01000425.1:39825-59108 GCA_003297045.1 Symbiodinium sp. clade C Y103
AGCTCACAAAGGGTACCCCCCATGAGCCCATGTCCCCCCCAAATAATAGGCAGAATCGACCCCAATTAATCAACACCCTTGGCCCTTTGAGAATTCTTTCTGGTTGAAAAGGAAAATCAATTAAAAGTAGATTGATATCAATTAGAACTCCCTTCTTAAGTTCATGATCCTGATTTCAAAATTCTACAATTTCTGTGGGATTCCTATGGGTTTNAATCAATTAAAAGTAGATTGATATCAATTAGAACTCCCTTCTTAAGTTCATGATCCTGATTTCAAAATTCTACAATTTCTGTGGGATTCCTATGGGTTTGCTTTGCGGTTCCTATAGGATTTCTAAAGCGGTTCCAAAAGATTTCTACAAGATGCCAGTGGAATTCTATGGGATTTCTGTGAGATTTCTATGGGATGTCTTTGGGATTTCTATAGAATTTCTGTTGGATCTCTATGGGATTCCTATGGGATTTCTATGGGGGTTCTGGAGGATCTCTGTGGAATTACTGTNTCTATGGGATTCCTATGGGATTTCTATGGGGGTTCTGGAGGATCTCTGTGGAATTACTGTAGGATTTCTATATTGGATTCCTATAGGATTTCTATGGGATTTCTATGGGATTACCATGGAATTCCTGTAGGATTTCTATAGGATTCCTATAGGATTTCTATGGGATTTCTATGGGATTACCATGGAATTCCTGTAGGATTTCTATAGGATTTCTGTACGATTTCTATGTGATTCCTACAGGATTTCTATGGGATTTCTATGGGATTACCGTGGAATTACTGTAGGATTTCTGTAAGATTTCTGTAAGAGTTCTATGTGGTTCCTATACGATTTCTATAGGATTTCTATGGGATTTCTATGGGATTACCATGGAATTCCTGTAGGATTTTTATAGGATTTCTGTACGATTTCTATGTGGTTCCTAAAGGATTTCTATGGGATTTCTATTGGATTACCATGGAATTACTGTAGGATTTCTGTAAGATTTCTATGTGGTTCCTATACGATTCCTATAGGATTTCTATGGGATTTCTATGGAATTCCTATAGGATTTCTGTTGGATTTCTGTAAGATTTCTATGTTATTCCTAAAGGATTTCTATACGATTTCTATATATGGGATTTCTATGGGATTACCATGGAGTTCCTATAGGAATTCGGTTGGATTTCTGTAAGATTTCTATGTGGTTCCTATACGATTCCTATAGGATTTCTGTGGGATTTCTGTAAGATTTCTATGTTATTCCTAAAGGATTTCTATACGATTTCTATATATGGGATTTCTA
Source organism: Symbiodinium sp. clade C Y103 (assembly GCA_003297045.1). Taxonomy (NCBI): domain Eukaryota; class Dinophyceae; order Suessiales; family Symbiodiniaceae; genus Cladocopium; species Cladocopium sp. clade C. Next base: position 41,115 of record BGPT01000425.1, read on the forward strand.
TGGGATTACCATGGAGTTCCTATAGGAGGAATTCGGTTGGATTTCTGTAAGATTTCTATGTGGTTCCTATACGATTCCTATAGGATTTCTGTGGGATTAACGTAAATGGTTTTCAATTGAAATCCTTGCTTCTCCTTTAGATTTAAAGGGAAAATCTATTAAAAGTAAATTGATTTCAGTTGAAATCCTTGTTTGTCCTTTTATAGATTTAAAAGGAAAGTCTATTACTGTAAACGTAATTAAATGATTTCAATTGAAATCTTTACTTCTCCTTTAGATTTAAAAGGAAACACAATTGAACGTACATTGATTTCAGTTGAAATCCTTACTTTTCCTTTTAGATTTAAAAAGAAAATCTATTGAACGTAAGTGATTTCAATTGAAATCTTCGTTTCTCCTTTAGATTTAAAAGCGCAAACAATTGAACTTGCATTGATTTCAATTGAAATCCTTTTTCCTTATCCTTTTACATTTAAAAGGAAAATCAATTGAAAGTAAATTGATTTCAATTGAAGTCCCATTTTTGTTTTTGAGGGGTTAATAATAGGGGGGGGCCNGAAAGTAAATTGATTTCAATTGAAGTCCCATTTTTGTTTTTGAGGGGTTAATAATAGGGGGGGGCCTACCTTCTCCAGAAGGTACCTTCTGGGGGGGGGAGGGTTTATTAATACGAACTTGACATTATATTTTCCACCCGTTTTTTCGCGCCATTCTTCCTGGGGCCAGGCCGCCCAAACAAATATAAGTTTTTTAAAAAAATAACTTATATTTTCCACCCGTTGTTTCGCGCCATTCTTCCNCCAGGCCGCCCAAACAAATATAAGTTTTTTAAAAAAATAACTTATATTTTCCACCCGTTGTTTCGCGCCATTCTTCCTGGGGCCGGGCCGCCCAAAAAATATAAGTTTAAAAAAAAAACTTATATTTTCCACCCGTTTTTTCGCGCCATTCTTCCTGGGGCCAGGCCGCCCAAAAAATATAAGTTTAAAAAAAAATAACTTATATTTTCCACCCGTTTTTTCGCGCCGTTTTGCCTGGGGCTGGCCAGCCAAAATCGAAAATTGAGTTTGAAAGGATGGAAAACCTACCAAAAAGCTAGGTTCAGGTGAATGGAAATTTTCAGTAAGCCCAAAATGTCCATTCACCTGAACCTAGCTTTTTGGTAGGTTTTCCATCCAAAAAAACCTGATTCATGTGAATGACCTTTTTTCAAAAAAAATATTATAAATTATAAGTTTTTTTAAAAAAAACATATATTTTTTTTGGGTATTATATTTTTTCGAACAAGAGATTCACTTTTGAAATTGCTCGCGCATTTTTTTTGGGGCGCTGTATGTTTTTTTCTATTATTGTTTATTTTCTTTCCTGGCTTCGCAAATAAACAGCTTGCCGCACCAAAAAAAATAGAAAAAAAATGCCGCGGCTCGCCGCGGCAAGAAAAAAATTAAATACGTGATTTTTCAAACTCAATTTTTGATTTTGGCTGGCCAGCCCCAGGCAAAACGGCGCGAAAAAACGGGTGGAAAATATAAGCTATTTTTTTAAAAAATTTATAATTTTTTGGGCGGCCTGGCCCCAGGAAGAATGGCGCGAAAAAACGGGTGGAAAATATAAGTTATTTTTGTTAAACTTATATTTTTTTGGCGGCCTGGCCCCAGGAAGAATGGCGCGAAAAAACGGGTGAAAAATATAAGTTTTTTTTTTAAACTTATATTTTTTGGGCGGCCCGGCCCCAGGAAGAATGGCGCGAAACAACGGGTGGAAAATATATGTTATTTTTAAAAAAACTTATTTTTTTTTGGGCGGCCTGGCCCCAGGAAGAATGGAGCGAAACAACGGGATGAAAATATAAGTTATTTTTTTTTTTAAACTTATATTTTTTGGGCGGCCTGGCCCCAGGAAGAATGGCGCGAAACAACGGGTGGAAAATATAAGTTTTTTTTTTAAACTTATATTTTTTTGGGCGGCCCGGCCCCAGGAAGAATGGCGCGAAACAACGGGTGGAAAATATAAGTTATTTTTTTAAAAAACTTATATTTGTTTGGGCGGCCTGGNGGAAGAATGGCGCGAAACAACGGGTGGAAAATATAAGTTATTTTTTTAAAAAACTTATATTTGTTTGGGCGGCCTGGCCCCAGGAAGAATGGCGCGAAACAACGGGTGGAAAATATAAGTTTTTTTTTTTTTTAAAACTTATATTTTTTTGGGCGGCCTGGCCCCAGGAAGAATGGCGCGAAAAAACGGGTGGAAAATATAAGTTATTTTTTTTTAAAACTTATATTTTTTGGGCGGCCTGGCCCCAGGAAAAATGCGAGCAAGTAAATTCAAACTCCTCCAGTCAAAATATCCCGGAAAAAGTTGCCACGCACCTATAGCTGGTCTATACTCAGGCTGGTCCCCTGTATTGCCCTGTATCACACGCGCTCTGGCCACTTATGCGCTGTGGAAGATTTTTAAATAATTTTAGCGTTTTACAACTACATAGATGTATATGTACGATATATTTTTATGTCGGGTTGTAACAAACCCGACCGGCTGTGTTGATCTTGTTTTTCCGTGGAATTCAGAACCGGCGGCAGCTTCAATAATTACCGAGACAGGGGTGCACTCAAAAGACAGCAGTGCATATCGATGCAGCAACGGGAAAAATCGCATTTGCTTTGTGGAGACATGGTTTGCTTCGCTGTCGGGATGCTCAGCCAGACTCAGGAAATATAATCTATTTCGGGAAATTTCTGGCATAGGTCGTGAAATTTCGCAGTTGTGGGATCTTCCTCCCCTAAAAGTGGGGGAAACGAGAGGTTCTGACGTTCTGACCCATCCCCATCCATCCCCACATCAACACCCATGGATGACCGGGGCATATGCCCCAGCCTCAGGCAACTTGGGCGCATGGTGCGCCAACGCTTCTGGTGCCCATTCCTCGAAGGGGGGCAATGGAACCTGCGCCAGACGCTCACCCAATGCCATGCAGTTTTAATTGCGGATGATTCAACAAATTTACTATGGTTACATCACAATTTCCTTCTGGTTCTATCACAATTATTGTCCGTAGATCCACGTGTATAACATGGTCAATGATCATTCTTCCCCATTCTTCCACCGTGATTTCCCATTATTTTCCATAATTGTCATATAAATTTCCCATATTTTCCATATAACCCATACTAAATGTCCTCATATTTTCCAGGATTTCCCATATTGTTGGTAAGTCATTGGGGATGTTTCATGGTTCACATGGCACCGCATGAACTCCACAAACTTCAGCACACCTGCTGAGGCTGGGCGCTGCAATACGGCCTGGCAATGCCGAGTCTGCCCAATCAGGTTTGGAAAACATGCAGATCCTGGGATGAAAAGCGCTAAACATTAAATTTATCCATATAAGACTTACATAACTATTGACAATCATAATGATCGTGCCAATCAAACATAATTTTCTAGTCAAAATCTAACACGAATTTGAAGATGACTGAACAAGTAACACGGGAAACATCAAAACAACCCAAAACATCCCCAAATAATTCTTCCTTTCCACCAGTGGGGATCCCCTACCTGGCTCCGGGTTTGGCCAGGTACTGCTGATGGTAATCCTCCGCGTAGTAAAACGGCGCCAGGGATCCCTGGAACTCGGAGGCCGCCACGATTTCGGTGGTGATCGATCCCATGCCTTCCGAAACCACAGAAAAAACATCAAAAAACACACGGGTCATGATGGCTGGGTATTGATTTGTTGGGGAAAATCGATAGGAAACATCCGGAAACCAGGATTTGTAGGGGTCATTGGCTCTTCTGTAGGTTTTCCCTTGGTCCAATTCTGGGATAAAATTGGTTTTCGCAACGAACAATCACCAAGTTTGTCAAAAACACAGCGTCCAAGTCTGACAGCACCAATATTTGGGTCTTAACAATGTTACCATATGTTATCCCTATCCCAGGCCCCATCCGCACCTTTCCCTGCAGCCTTGAGAGCCTTCTCATATGCGTCTTTACCTTGAGCGGATCAGCCGGGTCAGCATGGGTCAGCTTAAGCTACCTCCCAGGTGTGGGTGGGGTTGCCTTCAAATCTGACATATTTTGCAGATCTTGGGTGAAAGATATTTTGCAGATCTTAGGTGAAAAATGGTGAAAGATTGTGAAAGTCTGGAACGTTCTTGTTGGATTTTGTTAGCTCGCTCATTTTCAGCCGATGGACGCTTTCGGCATCCTGAAGCACACATTCATGGGCAAAGAATGCGCGCAGCACCAGTATTCTCCAACCATATCTTGAACCCCTTTTGGTGACACCAGTGGAGGGAATGCAATGCTGTCTATTCCGAGGTGATGTCCCGAAGCTGTCCCGCACATATTCACCTTGTGCATATTTCAATCCAAAAACTTCCGGGAGCAGTTTGGGTTGTGACAATGTGTCACAATCATTTTCCTTCACTAGCTCGCGGATGCCCATGCTACCCAAAGGACCGGTTCAAATGAGCAGTTGGCCGAGTGACTAGCACGCATCAGCTGCTCCTGCTCGCTGTCGAAGTAGATCAAGGCGCTTCCTTTGCAGCTTGTAGTGACACAAATCTGAAATGAGGGCCAGCATACTGTACGAAACTCCTATGATGCAGGCGTCCTGGCTGGTTTGTAGCGGATGACACCCTGTTCTCAGCAATCGGTGTGAGTGGTAGAATTGATAACAATTGGAATCGAGCAATGGCCTTTGACTTCACAACCTCGGGAATGCTACAGTTCATGAGGCCATAGCCACGAGCAAAGCAGCCGCAAAAAAACCCGCATCAGAGGGTCCAAGTGACACTTGAGCACCACCATCCCATGTACCCCGTGTTTCATAGCTCCTCTTATATGTTTTCTCTTCTTCATTCATCTTGAATATGCAGCTGAATCATAATCCCCAAATCTACAACGTCCTACAATTTACTACAAGCCACCCCAAAAAAACTAATCCAAAACACACCTTGAGCCTGTAAAGGGGAGAAACTTACAACATACTTCTTGGTTCACACCATGGTTGCACAAACCAACCTGTTGAACCACGGTCCTGGTATTTGACAACTCCACCCAGGGAAACGTGGGATTGTCTCATCCCCACAAACCACCAATATCCACCCGCAACGGAGAATTGTCCCATGATTTACCCTACATGGCAATTGAAAATCCCATGGGCCACTGTAAATGATGTTTAAATGAGAAAATCACCTCTAAAGTGGAGATTTTGCAACATGCCATGTTTGACTACCAGAAGGTACCCCTATGGTAAGCCCTCAATGGGTGCGCCACCCGAGTTGTCTTCATCCGAGGTTCTGTACTGCGTCCCTCGATCGTTCCCCTGGCGATCGCCCTGGGTTGGATCGTGCGACTCCCAGAACCAACGGAGCAGGTCGACCATGCTGATCTTCTCGGGGTCGTAGACCTCAAAAATATCAGTAGCTACTCAGTAGCTTAGGTTGACTCCAAGGGTGAGGAAGAAGTCCAAATGGTCCGAAATGATCCAAACATATCAAAAGCAAATGAAACAAGGCTGATGATCAGTTGTTCCTTTGGGCTATAAGGATCCTGGGGTTGTATGGGGGTTGGGTGCAACCTATCCCCCAAAAATGGGTATGAAATGGGTATGAAATGGGTACGAAAGCTGAGCTTCAATCGGGAGGAGAGTTGCCGGATTTCAGCGATCTGGAAGCCGATTCATTGACTGGTCATTTCAATCATTCCAAAAGAAATTGTGGTCGAGAATCACTATTTCTATCAATTTCATTCAATTTCTGAAACCTTGACGCATTTTCATGGAAGCTTCAACCAGGCCGAAACTTGATCTTGGTATATCTTGATCTGCCCATATCTACCCTGGTTGTCCAGATGTGTCCAGCCTTAGAAATTCTTCCAAATGGTCCACATGTCAATGCACACTGCACACCCAGTGGCCACTTGAACTGCTTCGGTGGCTCCGGTGCGTCCGGAGCAACACTCCTTGTTGCCCAAAAAATGGGAGGTCCACCAACCCCCAGACCTGGTTTAACGTGGCTTACTCTCATGCAGGTTTGTGAATTGGATATGCCTCTATCAAGAAAATCATGGACAATTATGATGATTCAATCCATTCATGATTCAATCCATTGAAATTTGATGGTGCTCGATCCAATCTCATTCTAGGACAAACCCGAATCTTCGAGGGCATCCAGCAAATTCCAGCAGCTGTCCAATAGGGATGACTTTAAGTGGAACAGCCATTGGCTTTGCTCACGGATTGATGCAATAAGAACAGCCTTGGTGGACTTGCTCAACTCACTCGAAGCGTCCAAAAACGTGCGTCCAAAGTGGATGATGGTGCTTTCGATTGACATCTTGAACTTAAGTATACTTCAGTAGTTGATTTGTATTTCCCCATTCCTTTTTGGCTGACTTCTGAAGATCCCCCATGGGAAATTGCAAACCTCTTGTGGTTGGTTTAATTGAGTGATTTTATCAGTGTAAATCTTTCCATTGATGGTTAAGGAGTTAAGGAGTTAAGGCCCAGAAATCAGATTGCTGGACCATCCAACGTATTTTGTTCTCCTCATAGGTCGGGTTGGCCGTCTGCCCTGCAGCATAGCCCACCGCCGTCGAATGGACACCTCCACCTGGGCTATACAAAGCCCTGACCTGTTTTTATGGGAAACAAACTCAGTGCGTCTGTTGTATTCAGTTAATTTCACAAAAAACAGTGAGTTTTGGGTAACAAACGATTCACCCAGTGAAATCCAACGAAGCAAGCGGATTATCATCATCCGACCAATGGAATGGCTCAACACATGCCAACAATGCCACCTATTCTATGATTCAAACACTTTATCGTCCAGCGATTTTTGATTCCTAGATGTTCCTAGACTTCTGGCATTTTCCTACTGCATCCTACTGTAACCAACCTAGTAAGCATCCCAGGGTTCCCATGGGTTCCCACCATGCTTCCCACTTTAGCACAGAGCCTGGCAATCGCCAAAAGCCTTTTTCGGAGCCCCAAAAGCAGCCGTTCGCCAAAACGCAAACCTGCGGTGTTTGACCCGGCACCGGGCTGGTTGAGCCTACAGATATAATTGTACGAGTTTGTCACTGGGGGTTGGGTCATCCTAGGAGGAAGAACATACACATAACAGATATGATATAACAGATATGATTTGAAACCACCAATCAATGGGACCAGCTTTTCTCGAGACTCTGGCAAACAAAAAGCCTTGGCACAATTCCAGTCACCAGTAAGACTCAGTAAGATCACGACATCTTGAAATTTGGGGTCGGCATTGATCTTGAGTCTTCCAGAATCCCAAGAGACAGGGGGAATACATAATCTTTCCACACAGAAATTCATTGCCTGAACGGGCCATCCCCATCTTTTGCGGAGGGCGATGAGCAGCACATGGATTCAACTGCATGCCAAGCAACCTTCATGTTGGCTGGCCAGGGTCCTTCCATTGGTGTTTTCCTGGGCGCCGCATGCATTGAACAAATGTTGGTTTCTCGAAACATGGGCGCCGCACAAAAATAACACAACGATTGATGTTAGATATGTTAGTAACATTTGGAGCAACTATTCGTAAGCTGAAATCCACCGTCCCATCCATTTCTGGTACTGGTAAGTCATTGGGGAGGGTGGCGTGTGGTGTATGGTTGTGGCCCAATCATGGGGTATCTGCAGTATCACCGCCAAAAAACAAGAGTAAACTCAACAGTAAGCAACAACATGCAACAGAACATGTTCAGATGATCTCAGATGTGTTCAAACGCTCATGACATCTCCATAGATGGGACGTCCCAATTCCGGTCACCAGTGCAGGTCTCAGGCTCAGGACGAAGTGAGTGGGGCTCACCTCCATCTTTTCCGAGCGGCCTTTCCTAGGTCGATATCCGCTGCTGGAGAAGATGATGATAGGTGATATGAGGACACCCATTAAAAAGATGGAACAGGTATGAAAAGGGATGAACAGGTTCAATTCTACTGTTTCAGGATTCGGATCTACTTTTGTTCAATCGTTTTTTGGGATTACCACTGCCATCGGCATGCCATCGGCTTTTTGTTCCCACTGTGAAGGCAATTGTTGAGATGGTACGGTATGATGATGTATGGTTTTGGCATTTAACATCTACACATAACACACCTCTGAAGGTCCAAAGCTCAACGCTCGCGCTGCAGCCATCCCCATCATCTGCTGACGCTTAAGTTGCTGCTAGTCTACGAGTCTTTCAGCTGGAGCCAACGGCGGCATGGACATCGAGCTGCTACCCAAACCTTGAAAGCCAGGAATCCATCATAAATTCATCATAAATCCATCATGATTGAGGAATATTGAACATACCAGAGCGAGCCTCGACTGCAGAAATTCCAGGCATGCCATGGCAAGGCACCCTACACGCCAAAGAAAAGAGGCAGCTCCTTGATCATTGCGTTTCTTAGAGCCAATCAGGAACCTTTTGGTGATCCTGTCTCGTTTGCGAATCCCGCATTGATGGAATTTAATTGATTCTCCAAAAACCAGTCTTTAGCTTTGACAAACAGAAATTTTGCAGGTATATGTGCGCAATCTCTGCGCAAGACTGGCTGTTGTACTTTCAATCTGTCCCTCGGATAGGTAGTCTTCCCCATCCACAACTGCCCCTTTGAGGTCCAGAAATGGCCGCAGGTCGAAGCTGGTTTGGGTTTGCCCAGCAACGGGTACCCAAGGTGGACCAGCATCCCAAAAGCATTCCACGAGCACTGGGCAAGCTTGACGAACTTGGGGATAGACATAAACTTCGAGGAAAAACAGACTATAGACAAATGAGCTCAAATCTTCGCGAATTTCCTCAAGTTCGTCCTCCAAATCATAAAAATTACATAACAACCCCAACATGACCAGCACTTAGAATATGCCATGGCTCACCATTGGAGCCAGCTCTGTCTGCTTGGGTCCCAACGCGGTCGTCCCTGTCGTTGGATTCCATGGTTCCAAGTTGATCCTGGTGAAACAAGTCCGGTAGAAAAAACATGTCTTGAAACCTTCGAACAAACACAGACAAGCCAAACGTTTGAAAAGTAAAACCTAACAACACGGGTTCGCAACAAAACTGTTGCCTTATGTTGCCTTAAATCCATTGAGTCATATTGAGTCTCAAATGCAATCCTCTCAGCCATCGATATCACCATTCTAGAATGATCCCTGAGGCTAGCTAAATGCTTGTCAAGGGTTCTATATACCAAGAATATCCAAGAATCCTCGGCAGAGCCAAGCCAAACAAAAAATTCCGAAATCAGTTTCCACATGTATCCACAATTGGATCACGCCAATAATAAAACAACTAAGCTTTCAACCCATTCACCAGGGCAGCTAACCTCCAGGCATCCCATGTATCCGGGGGCCCCGCCTTCCGGAGAGCCACTGCTTTGGGGCCCAGCCGTGTCAAGGCTTCTGTGGCCGCCAAGCGGTACCTGGCGGATGGTGATCTGGTCAGTCCAAAACAGGATTGGATTCGGAAAAGATTCAAGTGACCTATTTTAGGATGGGATGAACTTCTTTTCTGCATCTTTTTGGAGTTTACCATTTTTTATCACAATAAGTTTATAATTCTAGTTTTTTTGCATGCAAAGTCCTAAGCATCATGCCAACATGCCGATATAAAACCCACAGAATACAATCAAGCAAATTGCCAAAACAATTCAATGTCGGAACAGCGACAAATTCATGGCGTGTGCGCTTGTTTGCAGGTACCTGCGGGCTAGTTCCTCATTAGTAACGGCGTTCTCAAATACTCCGAACATGAAGAAATTTCAGCTCGGACCTATCCCATCTCCGGAGTGCTACTGTTTGGTTCAAAAGCAATCCGCAGAAGGGTGGATGACAGAATGAGTCGCCCAAACCCAACGTTTCACGATGCATGGGGGGCGGCCATGACAACCCTTCGCTCGATGACTTTTCCATTGTCTCCGCTCGATCAATCATATCAATACCCCTTGGGCACTCCGTGTTTCTGTGGAAAAGCCCATCATCCAAATTATGGATCAGCGGCACGACCTGCTAGGCTGAAGAGCGATCTGACGGGAAAAACATGGAACAACAGGTTTCTTTTAATGGGAAATCATTTAATGATGGAGATTCGCGGGAGCTTTCACATTTCCATTACCAGATTGGATTCCCTTTGAGTATAAATTTCCAAGGAATTTCAGGTTTCTCTGTCGCATCATCATCATTGCTATCATCCACCAGTCTTGACGCTTCCCATCTGAGACCGCTGCAGACTCCGGATCAAGTTGCCCCAGGGCCCACCTTGGTGCCGGGATTCGGGCAAGAATAGCAGGCCAGGGCGAAGCAGAGTCATAAATGTTATATAGAATTAAAACCTATCGTATAATAGTACAATACCAGCAGATTTTGCAAATACTGTAGTCAAAACTCCGAACATTGATGATAATTGATGATAATATATTAGTATAATTGGTTCTTTCCGAGGCGGGGCTTAGCTCAGCACATGCAGGCCGTTTTGACCTCGATCTTCTCACCTCGGCGCAACTGCTCCAACGCTCAGATACCACAAGTTCGCTGCAGAATGTCTTATTGAATCTTATTGAGTCCTATTGTATTCCCACCATATTTTCAAACTTTGGATCGCAAGTGCAGATGAGGAAAAAACATCTTGTTTTTACCCGCCAGCCAGTGGATGTTTGCGGTTTCTTTATTAATTTCAACATCTTTCATGATTCCCGTGATGCCAAGGGGCTGAGGTCAGCATCAGGATCATCACCTCAGTTTGCGCTCAGAATAGCTCAGAGATCTCCTTACTGAACGCTGGGTGAAACATGAGATTCTTAGAGTATTCAAAAATTGATTTTTGAAATGTAACACTTGAAACATCTTGAAATCTATGCAGTCAATATAGGACAATCCAGGCTGTAGACTTGGCTACTTACCTAAGAATCACCATCCCAATCCGGGCTGCTTCCTGATTTGAATCCCTTCAACCAACTTTGGAAATTTGCATTGCCAACAAGAAACACTCTGCACAAAATTGAAATGTGAGCTGGTTCTGCTGGTTTGTATATATCCCCATTTCGTGGCAAAAGCTTAAAGTATGAACGCACCCATCCAAGGTTTCCACAGTTCTTTCTCTGCTTCATCTTGCTGCCCCAGTAGATTCACATTCATATTCATATACATTGCTTAGCCTTGAATTCCTCGACCATTTGTAGATCATGTTCCCGGGAAAACCCACGGATTTCCACATTTTTCTGTTCAAAATGTCCCAGAAATCCCCCATCGAACTGCCCAGTGGCTCTTGACCCCAGGACGATTGGCCAACATCCGGGTGCAAAGGGCGGCTGCGTGCTGTGAAGCCACCTGGCTGGGTTGATATCCAGCAGGATTAGTGGTTCATAACCTGTGTATTATCCACAAAAAAAGGGATTTTAGATATTCCATATGCAACTGGGTTCGACGAATGGATACTTGATGATGTTTAGATGTTAACCATTTAGCGACTGAGATGAACATCCAAGTATTTTGAAGTGCCCCTTAGTGGCATCTCATATTCTAAGTGTTTCTTTTTAACTTGCCGTTTTGCCAGCAACCGGGACGGGAGGAAGATCTCCCCTCAGCATTGCTGATCAGGCTGAGGGCCCCAGGGATTTCTGAAGTTAGGATCCCTGCAGTGAAGACCATTCTTTAACATATTATACAATATATAACTTAACTACTAGATCATACTAGATAATGCAAGTGCTGAAGCTATACACACATCTTTCGACATTCTTGAGACACCAATTTTCTTGGTAATGGCCAGTTATGGCCCATCATTCTCCCTGATTTGGTGGCTTAAAGGGTGTCTGCAATCCCCCCGTTCAAAATCGGTTCATATCATGTTAGATCATGTTATGTAGCGAATATCTAATGTGGGCAGCCGCCATAAACCTACCATAAACCTACCATTTGTGGATGCTAAACCTACCATTTCCCAACACCTTCGGTGCTAAATGGTCCATCATTTCATCAGGCAGCCATCCTGTGCCGGCACCTCTCCATGCTTCCCCAGGGTGATGGCGGACGTCCTCCGCACCTCCGAATCTAAGCTGTGGAGCGCCTTGCCGGGTGAAACAGATTTTCTTGTCATGAATGGATATTATCATGAGGTTCAAATGGGTTCAAATCTCATAACATCTATTATCTCCCAATATATCCATTTACAGTATATCTCAATAATTGTCACTATTGATTGGTTTCACTAGTGAATCGTAACATTATCTTCTGATCCAAAGTTCAAAGGGGATTCTGGAATAGGGGTTCGAACAACTGATTGGCGCTTGAGTGGCCCATCCAAAATGTTATACAGGGGTACAATCAACTAGGATCACCAATCAACTTTTAGGGATGGACAATAGGGTTGGGAAACTCCCAAACTGATTATTGTATCATTACAACGATAATCATAACGGTTGATGATTACCTCACTAAAAATGATCATAGTGGATAATAGTAGTTGATCATTGACAATTATAACATTGCTATGATTTGAAAGAAACTCACGTCAAAATCCCGGTCCTTGACGAGCACTGGTTGGCTGTCAGAAGACCCACGAGGACCGAGCCTTTGCTCTGCCATGGTCAAATGAGGAATTTAGCCGGCAAAAATGGCATGATTTTACCAAAAAAGAGGAATCTCTAAATCTAAGTATGAATGAAGGATGTTTATTGAACAACGCTGAGAACATCCCTGGCAAGAGGACAAAGGGAAGAGTGAAGAAGGACAGAGGAAGTCATAGGAGGCATGCTGAGATCTTCCCTTCATGAACCTCCACCACACGAGAAACCATGGTTTAGTTGTGTACCGTGTGCCTGTTTTTTTTCCGTATTACCGGGGATGGGACGGGATGGGATGAATTTGGATGAATGACCTGTGGTATTTCTGTTGTAGTCTGCACGCAAAAAAATGAGCTGCAACCGATCCTAGCTTCGGGCCCTTCTGGGCAGGATGCTGACTAAATGGACGACCACTCGCTCTCGGCCAACCAATAATCCAATTCAAGTTGGCATGGCCCTTCAAAAAAACTCAAGAACAGTCCACTTTGGCTACCCCGTGCTTTCTGAGAGGAACTTAACGTATCCTAAGCTGACCTGACATGACATATCATGATATGACACAAGAAGATAAGCATGCACATAGAACATGCATAGAACATGTATAGACCATGCACATCTATGCATGTATATATATTTACATATGCGCATTTCCCATGCCATCATTCATTGAAGATTCTACCAGTTGCAACTAAGCATCCACGCCCCAGCTGGAATGCTACATCCAAGTGACAATCAACGAGCATGATATATGGTGTGAGATAAGACAATGCATACAAATACACGTGGGTAGTTGTGTGTCATCGTTCAATTGGCATCTCGGCATACAACAATACCCGGCAGTCCAACCACCCGAGAAACACTGGTGAAATGTATTGAAACTCCTCATGTATTGGGGTCCCGATTGTTAGGATGTTTACTTTGTTTTTGTTTTCTTTTTTGACTGCGCCCTCTACGCCGTTTATTTTGAAAAAAAATGCATTACTCACATCATATAACTTATATATCACATATTACTACATTACATCATATCGCCACATTACAATAAATCACCACAACTTCAGTTACCCTGTTGGTGTTTGGGCTTACACAATCATTAGAACACCGAAAATATTGATATTCCCAAGACTTAGGCTACCAAAATAGCATATTCTGATGAGCATCTTGTATCAAATGGTTGTATCAATCAGCATCCTATACACGTATTCCTAGTAGATCTTTACAAGCACGTCGTATGTTCCCAATATATTGAGGGTTCCTAAAATGGGGTGTACCCCCAAATCATCCAAAATTGAACCAATGTCATTTAGTATTGAACACCATGGTGACTTGGGGATCCCCCATTTTTTAGAACCTACCATATGGTCCATATGGTTTTTATATATGGCAAGAATTCTCCCCATGGCCCAAGGCAGCCCTGGATTTTTCGCCCAGCAGCTCCAGCAACATCTCGGTGGCCAAGCTGCGAACATACCAGGACTCGTCGCTCCTTGGGGAAAGCCATGGTTTTTGTGAAATACCGGGTTCGGTATGAAGCTTCCGATTGCTTTCGATTGCTTAGTCTTAAAGCAACCCAATGATCTGTTGCTGAGTTCAGGTATGTTGAGGTGCTGCGAATTCTTTTGCTATGGTTTTAGGTTTCGGAGTTCATCCTAGCCATGAATGAACTCCAAATCTTATGCTGATATCGAAAGGAAACGCAAAAATCGGCCGAGCACCTGTCATATCCTTCCCTGATTAATCTGATTTCGGCACATTGTACACCAGCTTTTTGCGCCAACCATGCAGTCTGACTCACCGCCAAAGACCGGCCAGTGCCAGCACTTCCATTTCCCGTCAAACTATTGGCAGCCTCCCTCAGATGAAGCCGGCCATTCTGAAGTTTGACCTTGGAACATCTGCAAGGGCGGAACAAAATGGTCATTTAGACTCACCGCATGTCCCACACACATACCACAAGACAGAAGAGAAGTTGCGGACCAAGCTGACTGGCCCTCAAGGCAAGAGGTACACATTCACACCATACGGAGGCATAAGATTCATCACAGGCCACAGAACGGATCAAACATTGATGCGAGAAATGGCTTTCCCGGACATCCTTGCTCCTGCCAAATCCGTTACATTCGCAAAAATCAATCCACATTATTTGTATGCAGTAATTACTCTCAGACTGTCTAATGATCCATGCTTTCAGCACTTGCAAGTGGCCGCAATAGGCAGGTCCACTGCACTCAAGTGCAGCTCGCTTATATGTCATCATGCGAGCACCCAAGAAAAATCCAAGAACTTACATGCTAACAATAAACAAGTTCAAACAAAGTAACGAGACAGGAGACAAATGACCAGAAACTGACAAGGCACTCTATATCTGCGATAGTTTCTAATGATCCATGCTTTCAGCACTTGCAAGTGGCCGCAATAGGCGTGACCCTTGCACTCAAGTGCAGCTCGCTTACGTGTCATCATTCGAGCATCCAGTAAACAATCAAAACATGTCCGAAGACTAGCTTTGATGTCTGCTTCCCATCAGCTGTAGGACACGTATCGAATCTTTTGCTAGTCCGGGAAAACATGACACAAACACAAATGACCAAAACATGCACAACACACAATATCACATGACCTTTCTAATGATCCATGCTTTCAGCACTTGCAAGTGGCCGCAATAGGCGTGACCCTTGCACTCAAGTGCAGCTCGCTTACGTGTCATCATTCGAGCATCCGACCAATACTCCAAACCCCGTCTTGACAATCAATTGTAATTAGACTATGGACCTATAGCCTGACACTTTTTGATC
This sequence comes from Symbiodinium sp. clade C Y103, assembly GCA_003297045.1. Classification (NCBI taxonomy): domain Eukaryota; class Dinophyceae; order Suessiales; family Symbiodiniaceae; genus Cladocopium; species Cladocopium sp. clade C. The sequence continues at coordinate 56,484 of BGPT01000425.1, forward strand.
TTCCCCCGTCTTAAATCTTGCCTACCTACAGCTTCGGTCATTTTGGACTTCCCCCCTTCCAACATCGTCCAACCACCGGGCACTTTTTTTTTTCCAACTGATGGTCATCAACAGATTTCAAGATTCAAGCAGATTCCAATCAACTCTGCTAAGCAGTTGGCAGAGAGCCGGTTTTGAGTTTTCCTCCCATTGCAGCCACCTGTGCCCCGCTATCAGCTCGTTTGATGTTGTTCACCAACTCCTCTGCACAGGCTACTGCTCCACTAGAGCTGTTGCTCAAGGAGGGCAATGGCTTGGTGGCTACCAGGCCAGCTGCCACTCCACCAGCAATGGCACCAGGACTCAGCAAGGTACACATCTCGGATTTTTCTTGGAAACTGTTCATGCTCTCCAAAATGCTGGCGAACTGAGCTCGGATCTTTCCTTCAGCTGACACACGACCTCCAATTAGTGTCAATGACATCTTCACCACCTCGGTCTCAAAATTTTGGAACGCAAAATTGTCAAGCCCAACCCATACCTCTTCTTTTCCCCACGGCAATTCATTGTCTATGAACGTGCCAGAAAATTGTGAGATAAATCTATCTTAAATCCTCTGTTCTTCCATGGCCAAAAAAACCAAAGAATGAGACACCAGAATTTTAAAAATACACATTCTTCAAAGATATTCAAAGGAATGTTATGTCATCATTAAATGTAGTCATATGTCATCATATCTACAAATGTATATATATATATATATATTAAAAAAATATATACATATTTATGAATAAAAATATAGAGCATCACTACATCTTCAGCCCATAGAATCCACCATTTTTTCACATCATCAATATATCTTTCCACATCAATCTTATCAGATCTCATCAGATCTCATCCACAGTTTCCCCACGTTTTGATCCCACCTTTCCCGGCGCCAGCGTTTGGATTTCCCGCGTCATCTCCTCCAAGGCCTTCGTCACCGCCGTGGCCGAGTCCGCGTGCGCCAGCGCCACCGCCGTAGAGCCGTCGTCGGTGGTGGCCTCGAGGGCCAGGCCGATGCAGGGCCCCAAACCCACGGTGTAAAGGACGCCCGTGGCTGTGCTCGGCAGCCACAAGATGCGATAGGTCCTGGATGAAGAATGCTGGAAAATATGAGGAAATTCATGGAGATGTACTATTCAAAAATTGATTTGGAAGCAGCAAACTCTGCAGAAATTCAGATTGCATTTGAAAAGACACATGGGGAAGACAAAAGGGGAACACTCAATATGGCAGAAAATAGGGAAAATAAAAAAAAACACAATAAAAGAACATTAAAAAAATTGGGCCAATTTTTCTGTCTTTAAATGCATTCTGCCTTTACTTTGCTATTCCCACAAGTTAAATTGGATCCCCCATCCCCCAGTTGATGCCAAAATAATAAGGAAAAAAATATTAATAAAATACTATATATTTATTTTTTTGCCTCCGACATTACACAACAATGTTTTTATGTGTTTTTATTTTTCTCAACTTCCATTACATTCCCTTGTGATTGGACTCCCAGTTCTCATAGAAGAGATGTGTGTGTGTGTTTTTTAAAAAAAATATGATAGATGATTCAATGATGTTGGGTCATTTTTGGATCATTGATGTAGTGTATCACTGGGAACATTGACACTGATGTGTAATGTGTGAATGAGTAGCTCATGTAGGGAGTACCAAAATGCACCAAAACTCCTAAAAAATTGCTTCCATATCTTCCATCCCGTGTCCCTTGTGCCACTGACAGCACGGCATACTCATCTGTCGTCCAGGGCGTCAAGATTTGTCGGCGAAGCTTCTGCATCAGCACCTTGCTGTAGCGTCGAATCTTGCGGAAGTCGCTGGTGGGCGCGGGCTTCAACGTCTTGTAGCTGGCCACCACATCACCTCAGATCTGATTCTGTTCAGCTGGATACATATCCACTTGGGAACTACAGTATAGATGTCATGGGCATAATAGTGGATGTAAATCAAATTTATCTGAAACCACCAACAAGGTAAAAGATATGCCATATGACATGGATCGCCTGGTATGCTCCCAAAAAAATGTATAGAAATGTTATCTTGCCCCAGAGCCGTTTGTCAAATTGGCACAAGGGCCTGGTGTTCAAATGTTCTTTGATGGATATTTGATTACAATGATCCACTGGGGCTATTTTTTTGCCAGGGTTTCTCAGAGGATTTGCCCCACCACACTGCCCGATCCACGAGGACTGGGGGAACAAACTCAAAACCTGTTCTTCTAAAATGGAAGGATCCAGGGTGATCGAGGTGCTCATTCAGTGCTACATACGCCCAACAATTCGACGGAAGCCTTTTCTACAGTACCAAACAAATAATCACCAAACACCATATAATCGAAGGAAGTTTAGAAGTGAAACTTCCGACAATATGGACAGTTGAAAAGCAGAGGTGAGAAAAGTCAAAGTGAGAAGATCAGAGATGAGAAAGTCAGANGGAAGTTTAGAAGTGAAACTTCCGACAATATGGACAGTTGAAAAGCAGAGGTGAGAAAAGTCAAAGTGAGAAGATCAGAGATGAGAAAGTCAGAAGAGAAGAGATGCAGGTGCGCGAAAAGGTAGGAAAGTCGCGAAACACTGTGTTTTTCCAATGTTTTGT
>BGPT01000425.1:59178-113224 GCA_003297045.1 Symbiodinium sp. clade C Y103
CTTTTGGAAGTTGAGATGTGGAAAAAGTGCACGGCGCTGTGGCGCGAAGCACGTTTGGAAGTAAAAAGTGTTAAAAACTGTCATTCTCGGAGCGCTTTTGGAAGTTGAGAGGTGGAAAAAGTGCACGGCGCTGTGGCGCGAAGCACATTTGGAAGTAAAAAGTGTTAAAAAACTGTCATTCTCGGAGCACTTTTGGAAGTTGAGATGTCGAAAAAGTGCACGGCGCTGTGGCGCGAAGCACATTTGGAAGTAAAAAGTGTTAAAAANGGAAGTCAAAAGTGTCAAAAACTGTGGGTTTTAAGCAAGTTTTGAGATGTCAGTTAACTAACTGAACTAACAACTTAACAACTTAACAACTTAACAATTGAACAACTTAACCACTTAACAACTTAACAACTTAACCACTTAACAACTTAACAACTTAGTTAGTTAGTTTGTCAGTTAGTCAGTCAGTTAGTCAGTTAGTCGGTTAGTCAGTTAGTCAGTTAGTTAGTTTGTTAGTCAACTAGTTAGTTAGTTAGCTAGTCAGTTACTCAGTTAGTCAGTTCGTCAGTTAGTTAGCTAGTTAGTTAGTTAGCTAGTTAGTTAGTCAGTTAGTCAGTTAGNACTCAGTTAGTCAGTTCGTCAGTTAGTTAGCTAGTTAGTTAGTTAGCTAGTTAGTTAGTCAGTTAGTCAGTTAGTCAGTTAGTCAGTTAGTCAGTTAGTTAGTTTGTTAGTCAGCTAGTCAGTTACTCAGTTAGTCAGTTCGTCAGTTAGTTAGCTAGTTAGTTAGCTAGTTAGTTAGTCAGTTAGTCAGTTAGTCAGTTAGTCAGTTAGTTTGTTAGTCAGCTAGTTAGTTAGTCAGTTAGTCAGTTAGTCAGTTAGTCAGTTAGTCAGCTAGTTAGTTAGTTAGTTAGTTAGTTAGTCACTTAGTCAGTCAGTTAGTCAGTTAGTCAGTTAGTCAGTTAGTCAGTTAGTCAGTTAGTCAGTTAGTTAGTTAGTTAGTTAGTCAGTCAGTTCGTCAGTCAGTCAGTTAGTCAGTTGGTCGGTTAGTCAGTCAGTCAGTTAGTCAGTTAGTTCGGCAGGCAGTTAGTCAGTTAGTCAGTTTGTCAGTCAGTCAGATAGATAGATAGATAGATAGGCAGACGCTCCAACCACCTTTCGATCCATGAGTGGGTTCGCTCTGCCGTTCCTGCATCCCATCAACTCACCTCTCCTATAGTTTGCTATTCCTGAAACTTCCNGGTTCGCTCTGCCGTTCCTGCATCCCATCAACTCACCTCTCCTATAGTTTGCTATTCCTGAAACTTCCGCCACCGCCTTGTGCGGTACTACTGGTATAGGTTCCAAAATGTTCAACAACTTGGCCCTACGAGTGACTTACAGTCAACCAACCCTGGATTTACCAATTTTCCTCACACTACCAGTGAAATTTGGTGGTACAGTGGTCTGAGTGGTACAGTACCCAGGTCCAAACACCGGAACCAGCTTTTGGCAAGGCACTGGCATGCTTTCCGCCCTTGGCTTTCCAAGTCTCAATCAAAGGCTGCCAATCTGGAAGTTCTCGAGAGAACAGCTCTGACTGAGGTCTCAAGGCTGTAGCAATAGATAGGAGTGATGATAGGAGGCATATGAAGAGGTACATCATGGATTTCAAAGAAAACTGCAGCTGGTGAAGTCCAAAGAAGTCCAGACTACCCTACCCCTTTTTTGAAGGGCAAATATCTGACTTGAGCCACCATGGCAGTGCAAACTCTAAAGGTCAAGGCAAAGTGTGCAAACCCACAACATCATCCCCCGGACATGCAGGATGGAATCCAAAATAGCAATTGCCAAGATTGTAGAAATGTTTTCCACACCCTTGTAAATCCCTTCCATTTGTCTGTAAAAATGGTTCATCAAATACCCGTGCTTCTTGTCAGCAGAGAGCGATCAAAAAGGAACGTCCTCTTCAAACTATCAGGTTCAGATTTCTCAATGGTATCACCTGATCTACCTAGATTGACCTACCGTAGGACCTAGATATTACATACTTGAGAAATCTTGGGGAATCGTCAGCTTTCCACATCCTGATGTTTGGGCCCCGTGCATGGGTCAAAGGTTTGCAGGCCCTGTTCGGTCCTGGTGTCAAAGGCACCAAGACCAAGTCACCAGGAAAATGGGACAAATCCTTCAACACATTTCAACACCTCATCCGGATCATCATCTCAAAACTCAAAAACAGAGTCCTTGCAATTGGCGAACGGTGTGCACACTAAGAATCGTTGCTACATACCATGAGATCTGGAAAGAGAGGCGAAACGAGCACAAGGCTGCAACAACTGTTTACTCAAGCTACTCTGCCCGACTCTGCCCACACCAAAGAGGTGGTTCGGTATCTTTTCCCCCTCGCCATCAGTCATCCACAACTGCAGATTGTTGTCGAAACGCAGCTGCTGATTTTGGATCTGCAAAGTGAGTTGCCCGTCAAAACCTTGGATTTGGTTTGAGGGGCCCTCCAAGCAAAAGGTTACCAACAGTTTTTTTTTTGCAAATGGTGGACTAGCTAATTACCTCATGGCATCATGGGGAAATCACATGAAATCACAACAATTCCATCAACAATCCAGCAACAAACAGAAACATCAACTCATAAACACGTGCCCCCCAAACTTCGCCAAATGAATCGGCCCCAAGAAACTCATCTGCAATGCATCATCCAACTGCAGCAGCGAGGGTTCACAGAGATCCTTCAGAGAGGCTCTGCAAACACATCGTCGCTGCGCAAGGTCCAGTACCTTCGCCTGGCCGTCGAGGCATAACAGCAGCAGAAACGCGTGTTGCAAACGCATCTGCAGCAACGGTTCCTCCAAGAGCAAGGGAGGAAAGATGGGATAACCACCACCTGCCGCTGCAAAGATGCTGAAAACATGATGAAAACACTTGAAAAGCTAATTATCTGTCACAGATTTTCAAGGGAATAAACTATGATAAGCTATCTTACATCCTCATATTTCATCCCAATCCAAACCGTCCAAACCGATCCATCTACGGATTCTACGGTAGATTGATAAGCGTAAAGGGTAAGGAGCCTCCATAAACATCATTACCCCTCAAAAAAAACGCCCTAAACGACACAAAGTGCCACCATTTTTGCACCACCTGAGCTGAACACATAGACCTTCCGGCGACTGGCAAAGGCCACAAAGCCCTGCCCCAGCGACGTCTTCTCCACATGTCCTGGAAATCGTCTCGCCCAAAGGTGATCGCTGGGCCACCGGAAGGCATCCACCCAACATCTACGAGGTGATTGGCGCAGGGTAAAGTAGACCCCTGAGTCATTGTCCATCAAATAAGGCAGGTTGGGTCGGGTGGGTCGGTTGGATTGGGGATTTCCAGAAGATTCCTGGAAAGAGACGTTCATCTCATCCATCTCATCACTTTCAGAACTTCCACCGGAACTCTCAGATTCGGATTTCTCGCTGTCAGTGCCCACATTCGCCAGCTCAATTTCATCCTCTTGAGTCTGACTCTGGAGTCTTTCAATTGGTTCCTGTACTTTCACATCTTTCACATCAACCTCGCTGGTTTCCGGTTGAAGTTCTCCTTCCGGTTGGCTTAGATCAGCTTCCTGTTTCTCCTGTTTCACTGGAGCAACTTTTGGAGCCTCAACTGGAGCAGCTTCAACTGCCAAATCTTTCGCCTGGCCATGGTTCAAAAATTGCACAAACAAACACCAGTTTGGGAAGGGTAAATGGTAAATACAACAAACAACAATGTTTCATCTTTTCCTGGTAGCTTGACCCCAATCTTCCAGGTCAAGAGATTGGTGAAATCCTATTGCATCCCTAAAATTTTTCATTTCCCATGAGTTTCTCTTAACTATTGGGCTGATGTTGCTTCATCTGAAATCCAAATCCATCATTCCAGGCCTCTTCCTCCGTTTCCGGTGCCACCTCGGCAACCTCTGCCTGGTCCTCGGCCAAGGCCCGCGCGGGGCGTTTCAGGCCGCGCCCCCGGCCACGGCCCCGAGTGCGGGGTCCGCGGGGTGCCGCGTCGCTCTTGGTGCGGGCCATGGCGAATGGCGATATCAAGGAAACCACTTTTGAATGAATTTGGAACTCTGCCACTTTTGATTTTGAGAAATCGATTCTAATTGATTCAATAATTTCTTACATGGACTGCTTTGCAATCGATGTTGGTTGGAGGATTTGAATATAATTGCCGGGAGCCATCAATGGCACGGCCTTCAGTATTGTCGCGAAAAACTTGAAGGTTAGGTAAATGGACATCATGTTTTGCGGGACGGTTGGGTGGTCCAAGGAAGTGCTTTCCAGGTCAAGTTTGTTTTTCATTCATGAGGTCACATCAATTCACATCATGTCATATCTCACGCAGTGGGTGTTCAACTTCCAGGGTTTCTAGATGTTTCTAGCTTGGCCAAAGATGCCGGGGGTACAGGTAGTACGGGGTGGTGGGATTTGTAGTTTGGCAATTTGGGTCGAACCTCCCCTCATCACATCCAAAGGACATAATATCTTGGGATGAAATGAACCTCACGTTTTGACAGCACCCATGCTGCAAACATAGCTCCAAACTAAGAACCGCAAAAACTTCAGAACTGCCCCAGATCACATAGCATACAATCTACAATCATGTACAATCATGTACAATCCAAGCAATCCAAGCCGGACATCAATGGACTCCATTGGAGAAATGGCCACAGTGCCCTGCGACATCACTGCGCTGCACCTCCATCAGGGCAACGCCCGGCCCCCGGCCCGGAGGCGGGCGCAAGCAACGGTTCAGACCGCGGTGGTTTTGTCTTTGTTATGGGCCCAGTTGGATCACCGTGGTTGTCAGTTTCAACACCATCTTGTCCCAGTTGCCTGTCAGAGTAAACTGAGTAAACACAGCTACAGCATGCTACGCCCATGCCAGTTGGATCACCTGTTGGATCACCTGCCGTAGTTGAAGAGCAATGGCTGGCAACGAAAATACAAGCCTCACAGACTCACTCACAGACTCACTCACAGACTCACAGCCCCAAGATTTCGAGGTGATTTGCCCATGTTCGAAATCATTTTCCCATACCCATGTCGGCATCGTCGGCATTGTTGATCTTCATCGCCTTCATTCTTTTTTTTTTGTACTCGTCACTTCCCCATTTCCAGTGCTTGAGGCAACTGAGCTCCGCGGCAGTAGCAAAGCCAACTCCCTGGAGTAGGGTTCCACCTGATCGCCATAGCCAAACTCAACAGGACCCAACAATTTGACAACAGGACCCAACAGGACTCACCAACAAAAGGCAATCAGCCAAGGCACCGCATTCAATCCCAAGGCCCTCAGGGCCTTCAGAGCTCCCCAGCCTGTCTCAATGGATTTGCCAAGGAGGTTTTTTGGGGCAGAAAACATGGCTTTTCCATAATTCTGTTCCCCATGGTTTTCCGGTGAATGTGATATTGCCAATTGCCGGAAAGCAACCCAACTGTTTCAAAATGGGCGAAGGAGACAGGCCTCTATTGCTCTTTCCTCATGGCACATCAATAATTTTTACCGCATTTTACTATATTTTCCTCGGGTAGGCAGGCCTCAAAACCCGTAAAAGTGTTCACATATTTGGACCAATTGCGCCTCTGGGTATAGAACAAGCTGCTGGTGCGAAAACCACCAAAAATCGCTTTGGGCAAGTGTTCATTCATGTTCATCCATCAACATTGGGCAAACCATAGGTCAATTGAATTCAATTGACCCATCCCCAGCGACCACCCATTAAATGGGGTCATAACCGACATCAACCCAGTTATAGGTGCATACCCAATATGTGTTTATGTGACTATTTATCCCATCCCTTAATATATCAAACACCTCAAACATGTGCCAAATGTGCTTCATCCCCTACATCCATCACGGTTTCTGGGGGGGTGTTTCTTATCAGGGGGAGGCGTTGTCCTGTTTATGACTCCTTTATACCTGGATGAATCGTATATCAGCCATGTATAAACCATATAATGACCATATAACCAGATTTTGGCCCAATATATGTTATCCCATGATCTCCCATGATCTCCTCCCAATATCCCATGATTCTTTAGTGCTATCAGCACCAAGGCCCCGACGCGCCGAGACATCTTCACTGCTAAGACCCGCGGCCAGTTGCTCCGCAAAGTCGGCCGGAGCCTTGGCAAATCGGATGAGTCAACACATTTAGCTATGGCCTTGGATGCTTGGCAAATTTCTTCGGCTAGGGGATGTTATGGGATGCTATGGATCAATACCTTTGGTTTCGATTTTTGGGATGGACATCCATTTGCCAGCTATTTTGATGTGAACAGGCTTTGACACACCCCCTATATGGGGTGATGCCTTCTAGATACATATCAACGACTTGGAAAAACTAGGAGTTGATTGGGATTATCGTAGTTAACCTCGTCTATGAATAGTGTGGGCCGATCGTTGTCAAGGAAGGACAGCCTTTGCACATCTGGTAGTGCACCTGGTCTAATCGTGGTCAGTGACAAGCCCTGTGCCGAAACCAGCTGTAAGAAATGAAGCCATGCTGGGTGCAAATAAAACATAGAAACATCCCAAAAGTGAAGGCATGGCAAACCCCGTGCCTAAAACTCTCAACAAGGCAAATTCTTGAGTTGGCTCAAGGTGATCCCATGTCCAAGATTATCAAGATTGGGGCCTAGCCTATGCCCGAAATGCGAGTAACAAATGCGAGTCTTGACCACTTTACTCTCTTGCAGCTTTTTGCACATGCACAGGGCCAAATTTGGGTCAATCTGGGATCAAATCATATGAAATCTTCTTTCCACGTGTCCAAATGCTGGTTGAAACAAAGCCCCCAATGAAATCCGATGGATAGGCACACTAAGGTCACGAGGCCTGAGTAATGTCGCTTGGGTTCTGAGGGCTCTGCTGCAAAGCGCTGATTCACAAGCCGCATGTTATGTAATGAACAGATATAAATCCATAAGATCTAGCTAATTGAAGTTAAACAAGTTAAACAATGAATGATAATTATCGATCTAGAATTGTATATGCTACACATTGAAGGTTAGCCGATTAGTCATTCCAAAAAGGAATGACACATGGCAGAGAGCCAGAGTCTTTGTTGCCCTGTTTTCCAGCTGCAATTCGAGACAGCTATGACGATCAACGACATCCAGGCACTCTACGAGCTGCTGATGTCGACCAGCGTCGTGAAAGGCTTCAGAAGCGGATTCCATGATGTTTACATTGCCTCGTTTAAGGCCATCAGAATCAGATGGCAAATTCTCAAGAAAAAGCTGCACCAGTTGCCACTTTCCAGCACGAAAAGCGACATCTATGGCCAGGGCATATGTGATCTCATCAGCTTCCAAATGGCCACAGCCACAATCGCCACAATCCACCCCAGTTGGCTGGGAAGATTGGGAGGTTCCCACTGTCTTGATCTCGTTGATCTCCTGAAATATATGCAAGGCCCTTCTCCAATGTGTCAAGGCTTGCAATGTATAGACGCTCAAGGTGGAGTTGTATGAAATGATATCAGCTTCCAAGTTCTGCTGCAATTCCCTCAGCAAAAGTTCAGCATGCTGCCACTGGCCACATCTTCCACAAGAACCAATAGCTGCATTGTAGGTAATCAGATTTGCTGCCACCCTCAGCTGTTCCATGTCTCGGAGGAGTGACAAAGCATGTTGCCATTGACCACTCTTCTCACACGCGCTGATGGCGGAACTGAAGGAAATCACATTGGGAGGAAGTTTGGATCCTTGGATGTGCCGCTAGGTCGCTTCCCCAAAAACCAAAAGCGTCCAAAAACACTTCTTGGAGCTGTATCTGACGTGAAGCTTCCCAAGAAAGGTTTGAGCTTACCCATCGCCTTGACAAAGTCACAATGGCTCTTTTAGTTCTATCTGGGAGTCACTTCTGCACGCAAGATCAACAAAGATCACCAAACATTCCAAACCACATTTTCCAACATTTTCCAACCACTGTCCAACTTCCCAAGATTTCCCAAGTCTCCCAGCATCTCAGCCAACAGTCCAAGAGCCAGACTCCACAGGCCGCTCTCCCGGCAGGCGCCCAACGTGGCGTTGTACGCCACCAGTGCCTCTGTTGCGTCGACTGCGTCGACCGTCGTCGCTGCCGTCGCGACGGCCTCGTGGAGGAGATGGGTGGCCCGCAGCCAGGCGGCCGAGCGTTCGCAGCGGGTCAGAAGGGCGTTGTAGGAGCTGGCCATCGTGGTGCTGGCCATGGCACCTGGAACCAACTGGAGCCCAAATGTGAAAGAAAAAGTGAGATACCTGGGCTGTTAAAGCTCACAGTACAACTTTCCATAAATTTCCCCCACCTTCAGCCTGCTGAGCCACCAGATCTTGTTGCATTTCCCGTAGCAAACTCTCCGCCGTGCGCCAGTCGCATCCCTTCATAGCCGCGTTGTACGCCACGGCGTCCGGCCGCAGCTGCTTCCGCAGCGCCCGCAGCAGGCGCAGCACGTGGCGGCTGCCGCATAGCTCCAAGGCGTTGAGGATGGAGCTCGAGGTGATGAGATCCACCTGGTTGGATTGCGAGAGTTCAATTCATTTCCTGGATTTCCTATTGAGAAAGTTATGAACTAACATGATGTCTATACCTAATGTCTATCTGTGTCTATCTGGGTATCTATATCTATATCTATATCTATATCTATATCTATATCTATCTATCCACCTGTTGATCTATAGCTCTATCAGATTTGGGAAGACTACTAAGATCCAGTTGATGAGTTCAACTAGTCGGAGCCGTCGGGTCACCAGAGATTTTGCCAAACTCACCTCCAACATCTCGTCCTCCAAAGTGCCGAACAAGGTGAGTGCCTGGATTGGCCCAAAGGTATGTCCTGAAAATTGGGTACCTGATGCTGTGTGAAAGCCATGTTGAGATAAACATGAGAAACTGATATGAATGATCTAGTCGTTTTTTTCCTCCTTTCCACCCGGCTGCGCATGGTCTTTCAATTTCAGCTTCAATGGGAAAAGAAAACTGTCCAACTGGAGGTGAACAACAAAATCATTGGGCCAAACTGGCCAAACTTCAACCCAGGCTGCCCTCTGCCACTGCAGAGCCTTGGCGCAAACACTTGCCAACGAGCCATAGGTTTTGATGGACGCTCTCCCCGACAAGTCCTTGAAATCCTGCAAGAGTTGAAAAGCTGCTGGCCATGCAGTCTTGTCACATGAGTTGATGGCCAAATTGTAGAGGATGGTGTGCTCTTCACTCTCAAGATTCTCAAGTTTCAGTTGAAGCCTCAGCCTCTTCACTTCTTGTAGGAAAAAGATGGCCGATGGCCAAGCCCCACTGGCAGCACAGGCATTCACGGCTGAATTGAGACAAATGTAATCGGGCTCCACCTGATGTCTTAGAAGTTCGGACCATAAGAACAAAGCGGATTTTGCAGCACTGCCGCGTAAGGAACAGGAGATCAACGATGAAAATGTGAGGAGGTCAGGTTGCAAATCATCCCCCTGCAACTGCTTCAGCATGCACAAGGCATCTTGCCACTGTCCAGCAGGCTCCAGAACACTAAGGGCCTTGTTGTAAACGATGATGTTGCGGGGCACTTCTTGTTGGTGCATCTCCTCTAGCCAGATCTAGCCAGTTGGTAGGGGCAAATTGGTGGTTTGTAAGATTACCCAAGAAACCGAATCATTTCCAAACACATTGGCATGTCTGAAAACATAGTATACCGACCCTCAAAATAGCAATTGTTCGCCTTTTTCCACCTCTCTTCAAGGTGTAGTCACAGACATATCCATGTTAGGTATGGCCGGTATAGCCCCTTTTTGTGCCACATTCCCTTAGTACCCACATTTTTCGGCCTCCAGCAACATCTTTGCCCGTTGCCATCCGCTCCCCGTCTTCCGCACCGCCCGCAGGGCCGTGCCATAGACGACCCCATGGCTTTGCAGCCGACGCCAGTGCAGCTCCCCCAGCAGATACAGAGCCTGCGGCCAGGTGCCGGCCTCCGTGGCCATGGCCAAGTGCTGAGCCAATGGCAGTTGGGGCTGAGATGAAAACATGATAAAGTGTTCGTGCAGCAAAGGGAAATGAAGAAATTCGGTGCTGAATCTCGCTTTTCCCGCTCAAAGTGGCTTCAACAAAAAAAAAAAACTTTTTGCTACTGTTAGTCTGCATACTGTATGTCTGCATATCTTCCTACCACTCACAGGAGGTTCCAAGGTGATCACCAGTTGCCCGCTTAAGGCTTGGAGGACGTTGACGGCAGCTGCTTGCACATAGGCGACCTAACCCATCCGTGCATGAGATTCAGCTGCTTGTAGAAATGGTTTTCGCTACCAGTAAGATCTAAAAAAAGACTGACAGAGTGGTTGAACCACCCAACTTCGAACAAATCAGCTGGTCAACTATTCTTCCCTTTCAAGCTATGGACAGTGAAAGACCAAAGGCCAAGCAGTACTGATTGAACCTGATCTTCGTTTCAAATTTAATCCCCTCCATTTCTACTTCATGTACAAAGTATATCGCATGGCCAAAGAGGCAACATCAAATCTCGCTAGGGAGATCGGAAGTTCAGCTGATGCTGGCACCTTGTCGTTGACAGCTGTGCTCATCAAGCGCTTTCTGTAGGGAAGGCTGGCCTGGCTCCGAAAACGGTCACTGTTTCTTGGTGGTTTCCCTCCATAAAACCAGGAGAAATGACCTGAGAATATCTTGATGTTCTTGGCTCCAGGTGTCAGTGATTTTTGATTGGAAGATGATTGGATATGACATGGCATTTAATGCTGGCAACCGCAATAAACAACGTCCATTATGGGGATAGTTTCAATCCCAGCCACATGGTGATGACTTGCGGATGGGTTTGGTCCCATTGGTTTTACCACATGATACTTAGGATAATTTATCCATGTCTATCATAAATGGAATGTAAATAATTGATCATAATTGTCAATATAAATTTAAAATGGTATGTTTAATGGAATTGAAATATCTGTTTTATGGTAAAACCGCCCCTGACCAACCTCCTCCGCATGGAGCAGGGTCCAGGCGGCGAGCTCACGGACATCCTCGTCCACGTCCTGAGGTCAATGGATCGAGGGACCCAACGATTTATGGCTAAGTCAGTCAACTGTCACTGGGGTTCTGATGCTAATGAAGGTTATGAAGATGTTGGAAATATGCCATTAACATATATGTATATATATATATATTAACATCCCATGAACTAGGGTTATCCATGGTGATCCCTATCACAAGATAACTTTCTTGGAAGTAATATTCCGTTATAAGTGATAGGGCCTGGTGGGGCCTGGTGGGGGAATCCTGGAAAAAAGATCATGTCGATTCATCACGAACACTGGTGGCCTGATTTTATTTTATTGTGGGCTACGACCCAGAAATAAAGCAAAAGAAGAAATGAGCAGCGTCATAGACCTACATGAGGACTTTGATACACACACACACACACGCACACACACACACATGTATATATATATATATGGGATATACGCACTGGATTTTGATCATCTCCAATATGGTTTGGGCACTGTGGCAAACCCAACGACATAAACCATCCCAAATATTGACATAAATAGGTGGCAAACATCATTCCCAAATGGTAGTTGTTTATGATTGGGTCTACTACACTAGTGTAAGAGAAATCCCTCAGAATCATCACGGAACTGCAGTTTGGTGAAACCCACTTCATCCTGCCACTGTCAAACGTCAACCCGCCCCGGTCCAGCAATGCGCTGCTGACAGTGGTGGCGTACTTGGGATCCAAGGTGCCTCTCATGCCACTGGAGGAATGGCTTGCCCACACCAAAATGTGTTGATCCTGTGTTGGTTTCATAGAGAACCGGTGCTATCTATCTGATTCAATTCAACCGCTATTCATTCATCCCTCGCAAACCCTGGATTTTTTTTTTAAGGAAAACAAGAACCCTTCGCTACGCATCCGGGAACAAATTTGTGAATAGAAATGTCAATAGTTACACATGGTGGATTTTCAATTGCAAGGATAGTTGTTTCCCAATGAAAATGGGAGGTTCGCCATGCGCAAACTTCAGTTCTTCTGGTGAAATCAGAATTTCTCTTGGTAAAATGACCAACGGATCAGTGCCCCCCATCAGTCTCCCAGACCTTGAGTATGCAAAGCTCCCACAGCTGCTAACCTTGAAACGGAAGTCTCTGGGCCCGTTGACCGGATCGAGAACCGGAGAACCCACTGATTTTGGCAACTGGTAAGAAGCAAAAGCACCAAAAAACCATGTCAATCCTCCAAAAAAATGACCGGCTCTTGCGGAAAAAAACAAACTGATTCAATGATGTGTTTGGGAACCTCTAAGTAGCTCCTGGGGCCTGGGATCCCATTTAGGAAATATGAGTACCCCTCCTTAGCTCCCTCCTATCCACTGGATTGTTTTTTCGAAACTGAGAGCCAGGCTTCGCCGAAGGATCGAGATCACGACCTGAACGGGTCAAGATGGGTCAAGCTTCTCAAGGTTCTCCAGGTGTTATTGTTTGGGAGTTAGCCACTGGTTACCCTCCGGTAATCAAACGTGGCAATGGAAAATCCACCCCCCCGATTTTTTGATGGAGATTCTCAGGGGATTTTCTATTGCCACGGTTGATTACCAGAGGGTAATCCAATTTTTGGGGATCCAATTATCTGGGAGTTATATGAACTTAGGATGATTCCTATGTTTGGGATGGGAGTTGAAAGGGACATCAACTGCCAGCCCTGATTTTGTCTGGTGGATTCTCTGGCGGTTTGGGGGCATCCATGACCTTACCCTTCTGTTCTGAATCAATCAATACGCTCATCCTCTAGTAGAAGCAAAGCTGGACCGACCAGGGGCGGAGAATCCTCTCGGAGTTGGCACTTCTGTCCACTTAACCTAGGGTGATTACATTATACTCCAATCATGTCAATGTCTCAATATGAATCACCACTGCTTGGTCTCTTTTTCCTGTTTCTCTTGCTTGTCAATGGCATGAATATAATGAATTAAGTCAAACAAAGGTCGCTAAAATGCACTTGAAACCAGCAGCCATGCCATCCATGCCATCCATGCAGTCCATGACATCCAGGTCTCCAACTGGATCTTTCAAATGTTCTGCCAGCCCTTCTGCATCCTTTTCCCACATCTCCCCGTAGGGACAGTCGCAGAAAATTGCCACAGCCACCAAGTCAGCTGGCAAAAAGCACTTTTTGGATGAGGATGAACCACAACAATGAAACAAGGTGCAATCATGGTACCCTCCATAGACCACTTCCAGGTGGCATTTGTCACTGGATGGTTGTTTCATGCTAGGAACATGGAGGATTTTCACCATATGTATCATATGTCCACATGTGACCTATGGAAATGAGATTCAATAACCAGCCAAGCAACTTCTTCACCGCAAATGATTCGACAGTGGTGCCCTCAGATACATACAATTGATGTGCATGGAGGTCGCACGCTTTTTTCATTAGCTGGGTAGCCATTCTGGAGCAAAGACTTCACCCAACTTCCAAGACAAAAAATCACACCATAGAATTTCCATCATATGTTCCCACCAATTCAGATAATTTAGTAAGTCCAACCCAATTTACATGGCCATTGAAATCTTGAATTTCCATGTTGTTTTGCGCGCTTTACTCTGCATCAGAGATGTTGCGCCCAGACTGGCAATGCACAAACGGCCGGAGGTGTCTAAGACAGCTCCGCAGCCGAAGACAATTCCTTCGCAAGCTCCTGGGAAGTGGGCAAAGGCCACTTTGCCTCCAAACTTCAAAGCATCTCATCCATCCCAGAACATGCATTTTGGCAGTGTGAATGTCTGAATCAGTCTGAAAATCCCAAACAAATTTCGTCAGTTCTGAGATTGAGGAGTAACTGCCAGTTTTTCTGTACTCCCACCAGCTGATATTCGGCTGATCAGCCTCGGCACCTGATCAGCCCAAAGTAGGCTTCCAGCTTCGGAACTCTTTCAGCACTGCAGGACCTGATGGATTGGGTAAACCATGGTTAAACATGGGACACACCATGACAAACCCATCCAAGATAGAAAGATACAGCCCAAAAAAACATAGGAGCCATGGTTTCTGGTGCTGTTGAAGTTTTTTTGCTGTGTCTTGACTTGAGATCTCACTAATTGCAGTGTTGCTACTTGACGAGTTGTTACCTGTCGTTACGCATCATGATGCTATCTACTTGCTGAGTCACGCAGTCTCCACTTGGCAGCGGCCCCACTGAGACCCAAACAGAAGTCCTTCAGGGTTTGTTGGATTTCTTCGATGGCATAGGTCAGGTGTCGCACCTCACCACGGTGATACATCCGAGCCATCTGAGGAATCCAAAAATGTGAAGCAAAGTACCCTGAACCATCACTTAAAACGACTGACCTCAATAAGGTACATTTTACCAGCGCCAACCACGAGCCTCAGTTACAGACACTTGTTTATTGGTCTTGCACTGATTTCGTTTGCCATCAAAGAGGTGGACTCAAAATGGATCTCTTAATAGGACAGATTGGTTTTTAAATGCTTTGAAAAATGCGATTTTGGGGGTTCCATTTTCTTGAGGCAAACCCATGTATGACATACCTATCAGACCAATTTCAGTGGTCAGTATCGCCTGCCTTGAGCATGATCGCCACAATGTCGCCCTTCCTTGGTCGTTGGCCAAGGGGGACAGCAGGGCAGGATCTACAATCCTGCATCCTACTGGAAAGAAAAACACATGTCCAAGCGAAACTGGTTGTTCCATGCCTTTTCAACGCATGGTTGTTGCTGCCAACCGTTCAAGCCATCCCCTCAAAGTATTCAACAATTTCGGGTTTCATCATCGAGATGGATAAGTCATAGTTACCATAGTTACCATAGTTAGCATCTCTAAATCATAGTTAATTACCATAGCTATAGTTACCATGTGTTACCATGAGTTACCATGATGGTTGAAACATGTTGAAACTTCTGAAACAGACCTTGAAACCAAGCTTCGACACGTCTCCACGCAGCCTCGGTCGAACCCAAGAATCGGGCCGCAGTCTGCGGGGAGGTCATGGCTGTTAGCATAGGAAAATGGCTTTAAACGGTTTAATCTCCATGATTGGGAATGAAATAGCTATGGTAAATGTATGTAAATGTATGTACATGTAAATATATAGCTTAAGATGGAAAACCATTTTTGGAGGTGACATGTTTTTTCGTGATCTATTCCTTGCTGGCGCTGTACTACCAATGATTTCTTCGCTAGTTTCCTTGTACTATACTATGCCCATAAACTCTTGATACTCTTCTTCACATATTTCATGCTTATGAGATAGAGCTACACATCGCAACAGGTTATAAATGCACCTATCCCTCAGCCATAATCTAAAAACCTCCGACTGTTTGGTGTTGAACACCATTGTGAAGATCCATTCATACTGGATAGTGACTCGAGATTCTCATCATCCATAGTGACATAGTGATAAATCCCTATAAACCCTCTATAAACGGAAGTGTGATGGGAATCCGGCAATAAACCATCAGGCTGCGATGGTCGTCCGAGGTACTGCATAAGACCCGTAACCAATTCATCAGCAGAAAGTTCGCCTGGTCGCCCACCAATTTCTGGGAAACTCATGGAGGATTTCGCTGATTTGACTACTTGAGGACCTAGATGTCAATTGGAATATTTCCAAGTTTCCCATGTTTCTTGTTTTTTGTTTATTTGTTTCGTTTTGTTTCCTACAGTTCAGACCTCCTAGCCATTCTGCTGGGAATGTTTGAAACCCCCTTCCACCAGCCCAGCCTCCCATATCCACGTCTAAGATGTCAAACATGCGGAACTTGTCGGACATATTCTCAGTCACATGGGTTTGTCTGAAATTTTGAACCCCCGAAATTTGATGGTTTATCATATTATTTCTATCATATTCTATCATCTTTATACCGCTATTATTACAATTCACTATTTGGACCACCATTCTCAGACACAGCTGTGGGAAGACAAGGGTCAACAGCCCCCCGCAAATGCATCCATGAGTAAAGCTGCATGCATTTCTCCCAAAAACTGCCATCTTGTGCCAATCTCAAACGTTTCTTGTTTATCTTGTTTTACGTAGATTGATTTTGGCTTAAAAAAAGGGGGGAAAAACATGAATGATAAATAATGGCGATAGTCTATTGTTAATAATGAATAATGGTGATAAACCATCGTGATAACTTACTCAACACGTCCCGAAAACCAACCGTCAGCAACGCCAAATCCAGGCGTCCACATCGGCTTCCTCCAACATGGTGGTGAACTCGGTATCTTGTAGCCACAGGGCGAACCTTGTGGCGACTGGGATGACGATGTGGATTGAAATCCAAAGGTTGGGACTGGGAAATCCCTGGGAAATACTGGAACATTGGAACAGACACGCTTCAGCAAAAATTTCAATGATGTCATTCACATTCATCAATTTTCATCAAGTTTCATCAATCTTCAATGAGATGTCTTGGAGATTCCTAAACTGAATTCAAGATGTCCCCAAGGTGCAGCTGGGAGACATTTCTCTGGAGATGCACACCTGGTCGCCCCAGGTCATTTAAGGCAAATGTCATGAACAAATTGTGATAAATTCATGGATAGAATATGATAGAACAGATCAGTATATGGCATACCGCGGCACACCGCAATTTACGACAACTTGTGAAGGAAAATGCAAGTGAATTATAATGGATAGCCGATTGGGTACGTATTCCTATGTTTGGACAAAACATGACAAAACCATTTACCAATCATTTCTGAAAATGAAACCATAAAGGAGTTAAAGGCCATTGGGCTGGAGGTCTGTCTCAGAATATATCTATGAATATCTATATATATATATATGTGTGTGTGTAAATTCATGATCATGATTGCTGTTGTCATCCTTCTTGTTGTTGTTACTATGTGAGCCACCATCCAAATTTTTTGTTTACGTCAAGTGCGTCATCAAATTAGTGAGTTCCAGGTTGTTTCACAGGCTTCCCTGTTTTTACATATTTTGACCTCTGTTCAAGCATACGTTTGAAGCACGTCCACTTGGATCCTCATCCTCGATCTTTCGGCATACCTGATCCTCTTGGAGAATTCGATACGCGGCTTCCGCCACCTTCTTCTTCGCCGCCTGGGACGACAGCTGATCTGCAGCTGCAAGCGCTGGAAAGCACAGCTATACCGGCTATACCGTAATACCCATCTTCATCGATTTTGCAAGTGGATTTCCATGGATTTCCAATATTTCCACATTTTCCTGGTGAACATTTCTCTTCTGAAATGGTTGGTTACTTTTGTGGTTTCTTCTCCATAGATCATAGATGTCTTGCTGCTTGTTCATATCCCCACCTGGTCGCTGTAGTAGTCATCTTTGGAGGTCAGAGATGACAACTGCCTCAGGGAAAATTCGAAAAGGCGGCTTGAAGCTGGTCACTGATTTCATTACCACCCAAATTTGGTGGGTTTTTCCTGCAAATTGTTCCTTCTGTAAAACAACTTCGGAGATTTATCCGTCGGTGCTTTCAATGGTTCTTGTCCATTGTCATGACAGTCGAACATCCCAACACATCCAAACAAGACACTGACTTGCTGGGTAGAAATCTGCAAGACCAAAAGCCTCAACCCGTTTATCCAAGCATCTGCTGCGCCGACGCAGAGAGACGACTGAAGAGTCCCCGATTTGATGCAGCCACAGTGTTTTCACACAGGAACCTGCGCCCCACAACGTGCCAGTGCTAGGCATGAGATAGCATGAGAGAGCATGAGATGGCATGAGATGGCTAGGAAGATCTTGGAAGGAAAGCCAATGCAGCTAATGGGTCAAAACAGGTTGGGGATTCGCCATAAGAAGATGTGAAAAAATCACAGAAAGTCCTGCAGACCAACCCCTGTGAAGATTTTGAGTCAAGCGATCTGAATTTCCTGCAGTTGCAGCTGCCTCTTGGAACCACATGAAGTGGGTGTTTTCTGCGCGTATTTTCAACCGCCCCTCTACTCTACTCTCCTCGCCATTCAGGGGGCCGTGAACCAGATCTTTGAGATGACCAAAGAAGTTTCATCATGACCAATGGGTCAAGACCCTGGCACCCGTATTTTTACTCATTACGATACAGTAAGCCTCCTATTTTGACGCCAACCCATATGTTTATAGTTTCACTTTCCTCGCCCGAAAAAGACCACAGAACCCACGAGACCCGTTTCGGGTATGTCTCAAACTAAATTAGGTGACCCCAAACCCAATGGTTCATCATCCGTCTACACATGAAACACGGGAAATACGTGGAAACACCATTTCATAGAGCGGGGTTGTCTCAAAATTGGGTACCTCAACACTCAACACCTTATGGTCTATCATCATTTTCTCGATTGAAACTACCATAGTAAATTATGGTGAAACCCCAGTTTACATACAATCCCGTAGAGGAAAGCCATTGGTTTTCCCTCTTATCACTATTCGTTTTATATCCCAAGAACATCATTCCCCAAAATCCATGGAATGATTATTATTTGTCCCTTTATCAATCTATTATTCATTGGTTAAATCCCCAAGTCCTGACGAAAACAAATCTGCTAAATCCACAACTTTCCCAAGCCTTCGGAATTGCAGCTTCAGCTCCGTGCACACAGCCGAGGAGCTGTCACCTGAGCGCTTGGGAAAAGTTTGGGCCCCTCACCCCTAAGTTGCTGGGTAACTGGAGAATACCAAAAGCTGGGGTTTATCATGGTTTGTCCAAGTATGAATATGTACACAATATATATATATATAATATATATATATATATTTGTTCTAAAAAAAGAAGTGTTTGGATGAAAGGATCCAACATGGATCAAAAACTTTCTGGATCTTCACCCTTTCCAGCCTTGACCAGGTGATTTCCTGAGTCCGACCGGAGTCCAACTGAGTCCCTGGGCCGATCTCTCTCAGCTTGCGTTGCCCCTGCGATCTCAAGACCTTGGACGCCCGTAGCTCCGAATCGCTCCCTAACCACTCGATCCACTGGATGGACATCTTCCGGAAAGATGGATATAAGGTGCTCAACGTGACATGTATGACATGTACATCTAAAATGATTACAGTTGTATAGCATGGATGCATTGATGCATGTGGAGCAATTTGTTGCCCCAGGGTGTTCTAGCACGTCGTTCAGCTGAGACGCGTTATCGATGAAAACAGCCTCAGTAGCTCGGCTGTGGAGACATACCTCTATCCACAGCTACAAAAATGCATCCAAACTACACCAAATAACAATGATTTCATGTCAAATCCCAAATCCAATTTCAGGCAGTCTGAGGCAATTCTGAGGCCATCAAAATCATCAAATTTACATCCAATGAGACATGGATTTGTCGCATGCACCCATGGAGAGACCATCCTAAAGCCCCACGGGATCCCACGGGTGGCACCCCATCACCCCAAGGTCAAGCAGCCATGATGAGGTTGAAGAGGCCCACCTCATGACGCTCAGTAAACGTATCAGGACGTATTTGGCAAATGGGTAAGAAGCGTTTTGACTGCGTTGCGTGGTTTGCTTGTGTTCCACCTGAAGTGCATTTCCAATTTTGTTGAATTTGGCCAGCCAGCAGCAGAGCAAGAGCTACGAGACATCATCATCATCATCATCATCATCATCATCATCATCATCATCATCATCATCATCAATCAAGGCTTCATGAAATTCCAAGACAATTCCATGAAAACTCAGTGCACGGGCCACTGAGGTCCGAACATAAATGATCCTTAGATGCAATAGCTCGTCCAACCAGTGCATCATGCCCAAGGTATTCATCTAGAAGTTGGATATCCAAAGAATTCAAAAACCTCCACCAAGTGTGGCCACCAAGTGTCATCGTGGTCAAGATGTACATGATGAAGAAGGGCACTCCCATCTGCTGTCGCAGCTTTTCAGCCAGAGGGGTACCATCATACGAGACGCAGCCGTCCGTGACGAAGCACCGGAAGAGGGTGAACATCGAGTTGGACATGGAGGAGAACTCCTGAGGCAATGGGAGTAAAAAACATAACCAGTGAAGGCAATGGCAATGGGTATCATCAGGTGGGGCTAAGGCTCTCTCAGAGAAAGTTTAGAGCTAACCAAGAGTTGTTCAAATTATTTGCTGCTGAATCATAGGGGTGTTGGACATTCTGTGCAAAATGCAGCGCAAAACTATGATTTGGCAAATTATAATTTGATTTGTCTTATCTTTGTTTGTCAGGGGCGGGTTTCCGTTGCTTGTCGCTTCATTCGATTGGTAGGCTGGAGCCCAAGGACCACTACGGACCATGGGGCTGCGTTGTCAAGACTTGTAACGGGTAATCGTTCGCAGGGTTCCGAATCTACGTACGAGTACCTGGATTTTGGAGGTATGAACTATATGGGCCAAGTTGCAGGATTGTGGCACCTGAACCTACAATGCAAACGTAGGGATTCCCGGAGAATTTCCACATAATCAGTTCTGGTCACGGCACCGAAAATTTGGAGAAAGTTCCTATGGGGCCCGATTTTTTGGAGAACCCCCCTACGCAATTCTTCCGCTTCAGCCCTCCACCAAGCGGCTGGTAAATCACTCGTGAGCCTCAGTGACCAGGCTACCAACGGCAGGAACTGTGGCTTGAATGATGTGCCCCACTTTAATTTGTTAAACTGCGTTCACCCCCATCTCTTGACATGCACAGCAGGTTGTTTTGTAGATCAAGAGGCTCATGGCCCAACGAAAAACAATTTTTGGGCCACAGTCAGGAAATGTCGGGAAGAAAAAGTGGGGGGCAATGTGTTCTGATAGACTCGAAAAACATTGGGATTGACATTAACTGACCGTTGTTGGATCATGTTGGATCCTTCTGCTTAGTTGCTTCCCTCACTGCCCCTTTCAGTGGACATTGGGCAGAACATCGAGCGGACTGACCACCCATAGGATCCCATTTTATTCCGTTTTCGTCGAAGTCCATTGCTGACTTCTCAATTTGGTCCCGTCATACACTGACAAGTCTTTTCGTGTCAAGCAAGGCACCGCATTAGCACTCCGAAGGTATAGATGGTGAACATCAGCAGAACGATGGCCCAAGCTGACCGGGGCTAGGGTCATGACAACTGTATTTCTTTGGGGGCACTTTTCTTTTCAATCAACTCTTCGACTCTTCGCAAGCCATCCGATTTACAACCTTTCACCCTTCAATGACCATGACCATCCACAACCCCTTCAAAGTGGAAACCTGTTACAACTCTGTGCGGCTCTAAAGCTCAAACCTAACAATGCCTGAAAACTCTCCAATCTCTCCAGAACTGTCTACACTTCGTCTACACCTCACAAGCCCCCATTGCCGTGGCCCGGTGGCTCGAAGGCCTAGGGCACGCAGCCCGGAAAAGAGGCCCAGGACCATCAGTTTCAACTCTCGGAACATCCGAAAACGCATCAGCCGCACCTCAGCTGGTGGTGCTGAGCCCCCGAAAATTTGGGGATCATCCTATCATCATATAACCAACATATAAGCAACGATCACCAAAAATTGTCCATATCATTCCATGATCTTTCCAAGTTCAACCCACTATTCCCATATGTTCCCAAGCCAGGCTCCCACACCAAGCGGGCTAGTCGTGCCAGCCGCAACCTTAGTTGATAACGGAGGTGACCCAAAATGGAGGATGTACCCCAAGTTATGGCCATTTGCATTCCCAGTCCACATGGCATCATTGGGGCACCCGGGCATTCTCACCAGCATGAAGGCATCTGAGCCTCTCATGACATTCCAACGGAGTGGTGGACATCAAAACCTGAGACCTGGGTATCCTGTGCTTTTTGCGGCCATGTTCTAGTCAGCTCATCTTGTCAGCCACTTCTGTACTCAAAGAATGGGATAATTACAATGAATGACACACCTCAATTGGAGATGGTTTTTGGCCCCCATGGCATTGGTCTTAACACATTCCATGGGAGAAACCCCGACCGAGAACAGGGGAAAACCTGCTGGCCTGTACTGGATTCAGCCGCAGTGCGAACGATATAGGTGAAGAGCAAATCCTGAGAGACAAGAAACAACAGAAAACCAAAACCAAAGTGCCAGGGATCCAAAGCTGTGATCAACGCCACAAAATTATCGGAAAACCAGCAGCAGAAATTGCAAAATGTCTCAATCCAAGGGTCGATGAAGGAGATCAGTAGGCAGCCGTTGTCAAACCAATTCCAATATGCCTGAGCATCATTTTGTTTTTTTTTGCATCTCACTGGCTTTCCTCATGGTTCTTCAGGGGATCCCGGGGGTTTATCAGGGTTAGGCGAATGATGGTTGCTTGCGACCCATGTCTTGTCAGTGATTACTGATTACTGCTTACGGTGTCATCCCTTAGTATGGTGAACTGCCAACCGGGCAGATCATACCCACACAAGCGGATGACACATCCTCAATCCTCACAACTATAAACTTGTTTTTGCTTTAGCTGGGAAGCCCTACCAAACAAGAATTTCCTACTAAAATTGCAAGTGACCATTTTCCATGCACCCTTTCAGGTAAGAACATGTAGGTTTTCCAAGCAAGCATGAATGCATGAGGAGGCATTCAAATTCATGGATGACCTTGGGAATGGACCAATATCTACGGCGTGATCCGTAGCCGCTTTCAAGTGCCCAAAAAGAGGTCCTGCGGCCTGCAAAAAATACATCCCCGGTGCGCCTTTCCAAAAAGGTTCTTGTCATTCTTGATTTTCCGGTTGGGTTTTCGAAGTCTGGTGGTCCCAAAGTGCTTGAAACACCTACGTTGCTCCAAAAATTTAGATGACGCATCCTCAGATTGATCCATTGGCACCCCAACACTATATGATTTCCATGTCCCAACCACTGGGTGACTGAAAAACCACGCTCCCATTTTTCGGCCAAAAATTGAGAGCCAACCCCTCCAAAAAAGCATGCCGTAACTGGAAAAATCCAGCATTTTGCTTGGTTGAATCCCTCCATGCTGCATCATATTGGGATGGATGGAATCCATTGAAATCCCCCATTTCTGGAGCGAGTGCCCTCCTTACCCCCACCGTTCGCGGCCTCGGAACCTCGGCAATCAAGGTGAAGCTGAAAGGTTCAGAAGACTTTGTGAATCTCCGCTGGTTTGGAACGTTAAAGATTGTGCGTATGACTCTTATATATATATATATATATCTATACACACTAATATATGTATACATATATATATATATACACACTAAAAGACGATATGTATATATCTGTGTGTGCGTGGCATATTGTAGAAGTATTCTTTGAAACTGGTTTGGAATGTCATTGGCAAACTGATGGCTGGCACTGGAATCAACCGTTTGGCCTGTCGAATGCTATCTGGGCGGTGACATCTGGCGATTTTCCTAGCAGTCTCCCTCTACTGAAGTCATACACTGCCAACAGCCCATTCTGCCAATAGCAGCGTGTTTGCTTTTCAGGTCCATAACTGTGTTTGCGCTGTTACGCCGTTACGCTGAAACCCTGGACTACGCCGAAACTCTGAAATATGCCGATACACCGTTACGTCGATGGCTGTGTTTACGTGGCCTTACGCCGATCGCTGTGTTTACGCTGCCCTAAAATCAACTCTAAATACACCCAAAACCAACCCTAAACAAACCCTAAACCAACCCTAAACCAACCCTAAACAAACCCTAAACCAACCCTAACCAAACCTTAAACCAACGCTAAACAAACCCTAAACAACCCCTAAACAAACCCTAAACGAACCCTAAGCAATTCCCAAACCAAGCCCAAACCCTGAATAAACGGCATTCGATGTATCGGTGTATCGGTGCGCGCACAGGCTGAAACCGGTTTCGGTGTATCGGTGTATCGGTGCAAAATGCACTTAGCGGACCTGGACAACAAACGCTTTGCCATTCAGCCAATTTAGCCCTTCATACTCAATAGGAAAAACATCTGTTCAATCATTCCGGCACGCTTTCTGAAGATCAATCCCGAGAGGATGATAAGATGAAAGTCCTGGCAATGACACAACCAACACAACCATGTAACCATGCCTTTCAGGCCTCCTACTGTAAGATGTTCCATGAAAACATATGAAAACCCATCTTCCTGTCCAGCTTCCTGTCTCTCATCAAGGAACCGGTGTAGTAGCCCCGGCAGCTTTGCGTGCGGAGCTTGATCAAATATTCCAAGAGGTAGAAAACAAAGAAGCCCTGGGATCTGCGGTTGCCACTTCTGGCCATGCATAGCTGCATAGGAAAGTTGATGGAAAAATCACCAATAGAATTGATGGCATGCCTCATTTTTGGACAACCCACGTGAAGACAACCCCAAAATGGGTTGGTTCCGGAAATGGCTCCAAAATCATCCAATTCATGTGTCATGTTCACCGCGAAACAAATGGTTTAGACCATTTGAGAACACCCAATAGTTCCATCATGTTCCATCCAGTGCTGAACCAATCCGTGCACCTGGCATCTTGGAGAATCATCATGCAATTTCTGATCACAAGGCAGCTAGCTATTTGGGCGGGTCACATCTCCACAATCCATCCTGGTGACATCATTCTCCCCCTGTTTGTCCTTGAAACCACCATTCATCTCCAGTGGTGAAGTCTGCCCTTAATGGATTGATGTAATTGAAAATCTTCAGAAATTCATCAAATTACCAGCTACATCCAGCAAAATCTGATGTGTCCTGTACAGTTCCCTCCAATTCCAGGATACGCAGGCAAAACTCCCAGAAATGATGCATGGTGATGCCCAGGTGATGTCAATGCCAAGTATCCACTTCTGTCACATCCCAGGCAGTGCTCTCTGAATCCACATCCGTGCTGACGCCCATCACCAGAGCATTGGAGATGATCACAGCAACCTCCACGGATGCGAAGGAAGCTGCAGCCCCCAACAGATTGGGTTCGTACACCAGGAAATCAGCAGAAAATCAAACCACCATCATACAAAATCACCATAAAACCATGACCCACCCAATAGAACCCCTTTGTGCTTCCAACATCAAACACTGCCACAATTGTCGCCAGCCATCGCCCACCGTAATCAAGTCGAAGACCATCGCCTCGAGTGCTGCTGCAGGTGGCTTCAGCATAGGGGGATATCAGTTGGGATACTATGGGAGATCATTTCTTCATGATTTATTAATCCAAAATGGTTCATCATGGTTCATGTACATGTCATCCAAATTTTGGATGATCAGTGAAAGATGTTGGATTGCCCAAACAACCCCTACCGTTATCCACATTGACGATTCTACGTATACATTTCAGCCCTGATGCCAATTATACATCTAAATGCCAACCTAGAAACTTTATGAAACTTTGGCTTTGTACTTTTGGAAGTGGTACGGGTCCAACATGGCATGTCTGACCAGAACGGTGCACAGGCAAAGCCAAACTACTATGATCCAAGCTACAAAGAAGCCCCGCATGCGATTCTTCTCAGCAAGGCTGCGCCTTTCCTGCAGCGATCTTGACGGGTTGATCGTCATGTTTCAGAATTCCAAAAGTGCGGCTACATGTTTGGAGGTGCAGCACGCATATGCAAACTGAAAGGAAATAAAGACCAACAGAAAATTAGCATTCAAATTCTTGGGGTAGTAATAACCTTTACACACTTAAAGAAACAGATGGGGAAATCCCACCCTCTCTGTCGATGGGTAGATCCCACATAGAATCCTGGGAGTAATGAATAGCCATATATATCATGGTCCCATCAAAAACCCAGAGGTCTAATACTTCAATCTGTTCTGGGGCGAATAGGAGCCCTTGCTAAAACGGAAACAAAGCTCAATCATGTTGGTACATATAAATCCCCGTTTCTTGCTGGTGAAATAGGCCTCCAAATCACTATTGACATCTGTTGCCTATATACCATTATATCCCATTCTGTCCCCATGGCTCTATCCCATTCTATCCCCTAGTATATTCTGATTGTAAAATGGCTAGATCCCATTATATCCCCACCCCATTGTATCCCATCATATCCCCATTGATTGTACCACTTTATGCCAGCTTAAAACAGGATATGCCACCATTATATACCAGACATTACCACTATAAATGGTAGATATTGGCTATGTATATCTTCATTATACCCCCATTTTAGCGAACCCCCCGCAACCCCCAGAACTTTGCTCCTGCTCCGCCACCAGCCTCTCTTGCGCTTCTGCGCGCAAGGCGCGCTTTAGCGCCTGCATGGCAGGAGCCACCTGAGCCAAGGGTGGTGAGGGAAAGGAATTGGATGTGGATGGTGCAACCGTGCAACCATCTTTGACAGTCTAACCTAGTTTGACCGGCAACACATATTGGATCAGATTTGAACTCACAAATATTCATGGGTGGCAATTTGGCCCTGCAACCAATCCATCCAGAAAAACGGTCTCTGATACCCCTACCAACACACTGGAACCACTTTGCTTCGGTGAACATTGACTTGTTGGTTGCACTTTGTGTGTCTTGCGCTTTTTCGTTGGGTGTCTCTCCTGGTACATGGGCATGATTCTTACCTCAAATAAGGGGGATGACAATGCAACTGTAATTAATTAGTCACTAACCTGTTTGCAAACTGCATGCTGGCCTATATGTTTTCAAAGTACATGATAGTTGCCATATCGGATACTTTATGCAACAAACCTGAATCAGCAAATGCACAACTTACTCAACTTACCTCACTATATGTCTGCTTCATCCTGCTTCATCCTGCTTCTGTGTGTCTCTAAAGGGATCCCTTACACCAAACCCAAACCTTTGGGACGATCTCTCTGAGCCCACCACCTTCGGGTCTCCGTTCTCCTCCCTGAACGCAGCGCTGGGATGATACCGTTTTTCGGAGGTTGATGCGGTTCAAGATGGGTTCAAGTCATTCACTTATTCACTGTTTATACTTATTCTTATTTACACTTATTTATACTTTATCTGCGCCCTCCATGCGGACAATTCTGCGACGCCACATTCCCGGCTTAGCCTATACTTATTTATACTTGTTTATACTTATTTCACTTTCTTTGCAGTTCTGCTATGTTCTATTGGGCTGTTGGTTGAGTTTATGTAGGTGCGGAAGGGCAAATAACACACCCATACAAAATCGTTTGAAATTCATCTGCCATTGGATGTTCTACATCGGTGTCCTGGAGGTTCCACCACTCAATGTTCGTGGTTCTTCATCAGGGTTACGGTTATAATGTAATGGGCAATAATGGGTATAACCAATGCATCCCAGACATTCCTCAGTTTCAGATGTTCTCCCAAGCAATTCATCCAATTGCGGTTCCAATTAGAGGATGAAAAGATCCTAGAAGCCATGCGGGGCCCGCATCCCCCCTGCCGTTGTGGTTCAAGCCACTCATCTGGTGCCATCAGAGCACAAAGCGTTGTAAAGTGCAAGCCCACCGACCTGAAAAATCGTGGATGGCGATTCAACATGGGAGACCCAACATCACATGGATTTTCCAGGTAACCGTCCCAAAAAAACATGGAACCCTACACGCATGCGTGGAGACACGAATTTCCTACCAGACATCTGCAATTTTCGGGTTCGCCAAGGTCTGCCTTCGATCCGATCCCTGAAATGCGAGGATCATGATACTATGTTGGGGTATGGGCCAAAATTAGGTAACAGGACAGCACAATCAATGCGTCTTGTTGTGTCAAAATGTGTTCAACGATCCATTTTTCGAAGGATGTTTTGACTTGTACCATCTTGTAGCCATCTGACGTATTCAACTACTCATGATCCCATCGTGCAATGGCACTGCCACTGCCTGGATCACTGTGTAACAGTGTAACACCACCCAAAAAATCACTTCCCCGACTCCCCCGAGTCCAGTTACCATTCTCGTGAGCTGTCCTGGGAGATTCTTGTGGCTGCAGCATTTCTCATTCCCAATGGGTAGCCTTGGAAAACTAAGAACAACCCAGTCAAAATGGTACAACATCAGATTATATTAATGATGAGGGCAGGAATCTGCATCTATCAGGATATCCTGTTTTTGTCTTGGGTCCCAACCCCAAGTGCAGGGTGTCAAGGCATCGAACAAACAAGTGCAACTGAAGGTCAAGGCCTGGAATAGAACCTGACAAAGTCCAGATATGGCTGTGTCGGAAAATGGAAAAGCCTGTGTTCAAATGGTTGTAAATGATGATAAACCATGATAAACCAGGATACACATACTGTCACATAAGGGTTTATCATGTGTATCCTGGTTGTACCGTAAATGATGATAAACCAGGACCCTCAAATTTGGGGGTCCCATGGAGTCCCATACTTTCAGACAAGGCAGCAGCCCTCCGCGGTCCTTTGATCGTCTGTCAGCTAGGCTGTGACACCTCAGAGCCAAGCTGCAGTCAAGTCATTGGGGTACCCATGAATGACTAACCGTGACTAACCACCAATCAGGGACCGCAATTCATGGATAGATCCACTAGATCCACTAAACCAGGGTTTTAGCGGTTGTCTAACATTGTGGGAAAGATTGGAGAAGGGATTTCTCCAGTGCAATCTGCAAAAAAAAGAGACCCAAATCTGCCGGGGTCGTTAATTTTCACCCATGCCCATCTGATCATCTGATCCGTCATGATTCATGTGGTGGTGGTGAACCCCATCCTTCCATGTCTGTTTTCCTTGGTTCTTGCGTTGGAATAACCATGGCTTGGTCTGCTCAAACATCAGCGTCTTGCACCATGGCACCATGTGACTTGGCCAAAATCCAAAGACGTCTAGGATACGTCTAGGTTCATGGGCATAAGGGTTGTGGCTGTGATCACTCTCGATCCTGACAGCCCGTATCTTGGGATGCCAATATTATGATTAAGCTTATAATTAATGATTCCGATATATTCCAATCACCATTTCACATGCTTCAAAATGTTGTTTGTAATATATCATTTGAATTCATTTGACAAGTATGAATCTTGAGAATAAGAATCATAATCTGATTAATTCAATTTATTTCATAATCTTGACATATCTTGACAATGTCAAGATGTGTCAAATCGTGAAACAGTCCCAGCTGCACGCGTTGCACGTCCTCCTCCCTGACGACCTCACCAAAGCGTTGGGCCAAAAGCACCAGCTGAGTTGGGCCTTGGAGCACCGGGGGTAACAAATTCTGGTAGGGGAACCCCTGGGAATCCGTGGGAAGCCAAAAAAGAACAGAAGATATGATGTATCATGATGTATCTGATATTACGGATCTATTTGTTTCTCTATCTAGCTGTATCTAGCCATTCTATCTATGATATGTGTAGATATGATGCTTCGACATGTAACCAACCATAGTGAAGAACAACGAATACATGGGGTTGAACGATTTGCGTTCATGACTGTAAAATCATCACCATTGTTGGCTAATGGCGCGACACCATGATATAAAAAACCCATGGTGCGTGAGTATTACAGAACGAGTATAACACACTAACCCATTGAATCAATGAGTTTACCACGGATGAATCCTAGAGACCCTGCCCAAAACCTATCAAACCAAGGTTGAGCCAGAGCTAGATTATGAGTATCCCGCAGTATCCCTATCAAACCAATGAGCACAACCCCAAATGAATTGGGCCTTGCTGGCTGGTGCGAATTTGTAGGCCAATTAGGCATATTTCTCGGAGTTGGTTCGAAGAAAACAAGTCAGGACACCTGTAGATTTCATGAAGATCAGTGTTTCCTGTTGATGTTTCCTCAAATCAGCCACCTTACCATATTACCCTTGCGATATGTATGTTCAAGATATAATGGGTCAAAATTCAACGACTCAGGAGCCAGTGTGCAGAGCTGCCCTCAATTTCACTGCCAAGATTCTCAAATAGCCCTGTTTTTCGGCATCCAACCTCTGGCGTCTCGTTGGACCAGTCGGAAACACGACAGAAATGGCTACAAATGGCTACCGAAATCGGAATTGAGTAACCCTAAAATTGGATAGTTAACACGCAATAGGTAAAATACTATTGTAAATATTGGCAATTAATACTACAAGCACTGCCAATGTTGAAGTGGTCCCATGGGTCCGACATTTCTCATCAACCCGGCCTCTGAAACTGCACTCTCAACAGCTCCTCTCGTACTCGCAGCACATCTTCGTCGTCAATGCCTGCTGAACGAAGAGCGAAGGAGTCAAGTCGGTGAGAAAAGGAAGGTTCAATGGAGTTTGACTGTCCAACAATGGAGTCTAACGCTCTAACATCTATAAAATCAATCAATCTTATGGCCAATGGCCACTGGAAATTCGGAGTGTTGATGAACTTCAAGAAATGTGCGGCCTGCCTTCATCTTGCCAGCCGCTCCTTAGATTGCAGGTAAGCATTGCAGCGGAGCAAGTAGCAGTCAATAGCAATCATTGTTCAACTGCCAAGAAATGTACCAGGCGGCAGCTGACGGATGCATCACAGGGTTGCTTCACCAAGAGGGGGTGTTGCACTGAAGAATTCCATTCACTTCCTTGCCAAAAATATGAATCACACGATATTTCCTCGACCCATGGTGAGAAACGCTTACACCACAACTGATATGTGATTACATTACAACTGAAAGCCCGGGTTCTTAATCAGCTGCCTGTTCAGCATGGTTACGCCTCCGTCTCTTATGGTAGGACCATAGGAATTGGGGACCCCCCAAGAAAAAACACGGTTCCTTGGAACTAGACCAATGAACCAAAAGATTGTGACAAACTGTGACTTATTGCTCGCATTTACCAGTGTGTAGCTTGGATCCGTGGATCTCCTAAAATTATGCCTAGACCAATAAAGTGAAATCTCTCAGTTTCCTAAAATGATCCCCAAATCACCATGGGTTTACTGAAATAGTCCAATGACTGGATGATTTGGTGGTAACCCCCATGACTTTGGAGTTTCTCCATATCGCGTAGGTGATCCAAGTGGCACCCTGGCACACGCTATGGACGTCCCGATCATGCGCTTCTTCTGAGCTTTCTCGATAGCCTGACTTTGTCGTATAGTCCTGGCATTGGCGAAAGGCCACAAAGATTGGGATATGGTCCAGCACTTGCGATGGATATGATGCAACAATAGGAATGCCACAAAGTTAATCATCCCAAACAGATTCTTTATCAAACTATATTGGAATGATGATGGATATGTCTGTGGATTGGTTTGTTAGCGAAAAAATGCAACAAAGCATTCTTTTGACAGCCGCATCCAAGGGTTTCCTGTTGTTTCCTGTAGAGGTTCCTTTCGACCAACTCAGAGATTGTGGATAGTGTGACAATTTCTTGTCATGGATTATGTGGGTAATGATAGTTTGTGGTCCTGTGGCATTGATTTGTTCGAAAACTGGACGGCAAATGCTGGTGCTGCTGGTATGGCAAAACATCTCCAAATATCTCCCGGACGCCCCTCTCCCCGTCTCCTTGTAGTCCAGGTCTCTGTCTGCCTTGGCTGCTGGAATTATGGTCGTTGTGATTTTGAGGAACATCAACTCACACCTGCTGAGTCAATCTTGGGATCACTTTTTGGCTCACAAACTTCAAGATTCCCTCTGGTGCCATGCGATCTTGAGAAACATAAAATGCAGGTGAGTGAGGCTCCTCAGAGCTATAAGAACACTCAGCATCTCCTGCCGGTTGAATTGACCAACATGTCAGTTGAAAGCGGAGAGGCCACAAAAGGCAACTCTCATCTACCCGTCACTGGCGGCGACTCGAGGCGCCACTATGCCTGCTGACCGACCCGCTGTAGGATCCGCAAAAGAAACATCATCTGTGAGGTCCTACAGGATCTAGGCGGCATTGCCCAAGACTCACGCCTGGTGTACAGAAAAACCATAAAAGACCTGCTGGCCTTCAACCCAGCATAGAAGGAAAAGAGCCTCCTTTTCTTCTGGACTGCCTTGAAGGCCACCAGCCTTTGGCCTTCTCCTGCTGCCATGCCTGCAGCATCTGTGTCCAGGGTGGTGGGCGGATCTCTCCCTGTCGCCATTCTCAGCTTCATCTTCTTGAGCTGCTTCAGCTGCTTCAGCTTCAGATTCAACTGCTTCAGCATCGAGTTCGTAAAGGACCACTCCCACCTCATCAACATTCATCACTTGAGATCATTTTAGGTTTCTGTCTCCATTAGCACCGGACTCCCCATTTTGAGCTGTGGCATCCAGCTCCTTTTATGGACCAATCGCATCTGCGTCAGGCCCCTGTGATACTTATGTCCTCGCTTGTTGAGATCATCCTCTGGGACCTCGACGACCGCTCTCCCCGGAGGTTCTTCACTGCATTGTCGCTCTGGCAATCACTGGAACACATCCAAAGGTTCAAGTGCTCCATGACTTCAAAGAAGCTTGATGCGCGTTATGCGTGTTATGCGTGTTATGCGTGTTATGCGTGTTGCGCTTTCCTTTGAGAGTGCTGGTCCGCTTTGAGCCAGATGGACTTGAGCCAAAATTCCCAAATCCAAGAAGTCTTGGATGTACCGTCGCTGGTGGTGGATTGCATATAGAAATAGATTGAGTTCTTATGTATCATTGTTAGGCGATCACTGCAAAATCCGGCATGTTTGAGGCATACCCCAAAATGTTCAAAAGTAATCTCGGCTGCTTTAATTTCTATGCTTTTTAATGCTCTTTGTAAGCTTGCCAGCCATGGGAGGAAAAAAAAGGCGATGAACCCAACTCCCATTGGAACATATTGGAACCCCATCCTGACACCTTTTTTCTGTACTCACGCCTTCGAAGAATATCTTTTCAGACTTCGGAATTCCGTGAGCGGTGCGGTGGGATCAAAATGTTGATCCTGCTTAATGGCATAAAGTTCGAAGGCGGCCACGCCCGCCTTGGGCCAAGAAGATTAGGGGATCTTTGGGGGTGACCAGCAACGAATGAGGATTCTTTGGATATATTTGGGGGGTCGTAAAATGAGGGTACCTCGAAATTCCGAAATCATCCAGCATTTTTGTGAAACCTATGGTTTTTGGGGATGCTCCATTTCAAGAAACCCCATTTAACCAGTGACAATGTGGCAAACCCAAACCATAGACCATCCCCAATGACACACCCGTACTGGCTTGGAATAAATCTCAGGACCCTGCCCAATTGGTGGTGTATTTAAGGGTTTGACACATTGACCACTTGGGGATCATGTTTTCAATGACAGTTGGGACATGGGCACATGTTTGGGACCCAACGGATGCAACGTCTTACCAAGAATGTTTGCCAAACTCACGAAAAAAATGACCCAAGCCCACGAAACACCCCCAAAATCCAAAAATCCAAACAAAACCCCACCTTATCACAGAATCTTCACAAACTTAGCACTTCCCCCGACTTCCCCCGACTTCCCCCCCCTTCCGCACCTTTTCGAAGGCCTTCCGGATGCGTTCACTTGGCGCCTTGGGTGGCACGGTGCCGTCGCGGCTCAGCAGCAGCGACCCGGTGTAGCTCTGCCCCACGGAGCGCGCAGCGCCGGCGTAGTGGACGACAGTCCAGCTGAGGTCCTCCGCGCAGTCGACGATGCGCCAAAACTCCCGGAGGCTGATGCCGTTGTCTTCGGTGCTCAGCTGGAAACTTCCTGGAAGATCACCCAGAAGGACACGGTAATGACCTTGGAACATCAAAAAACAACCAGCAAAGCACCACATACCACTATATTATACTATATTAGACTAATTTGGGAGAGGGGGGGTTGGATTTTGATGGATTTTGGACGGTGATAGAAAACTAATGATTGTGATGGGTTGATCTAATTATATTGCTGGTCTGAGAGACTCAGCAGCATTTCCCATATATATAGTTGTAGGTATTCTGTGGGTTCCTATTTCCAGGTCTATGCTGAAGTCATGAGATAAAGTGAAGAGAACAAACTGGGAGGGTGGCCTTCCTCAAACCCGCAAAACTGTTCCCATTTGCCCACAGCTGCGGGATCTTTCCCAATTTGACCTGTTCAGCCTGCTGACACGTCTCCAAGCAAAACATGAACAACAATGAACAACGGACAGACAGGGTAGAAATGTGTAAAAGCGATTTCCACCAAACATCTAACATATCTAACTTATCCATCTATAGCAGCTACTACAGCAGCTAACCTTCTCCCTAAAATCACTGGAACCCAATCCATTTGGAAACCTCGGTCTTGCAGCCAGGCGACGTTTTCGCCAGACCTCCCGTCCATCCAAGGTGACGACTTTGAAGACCGGATCGTACCAGCCACGGTTGCCCTTGGGATCTCGGTACCAGCTGTTGTATTGAGATGGGAAATAATCATAGGCCGGATTCTGACCCAGCACAGGTCGCCATGAACAACTGTCAGCACTTAACGTCCAGTGACCTTCCATGATTTTCCAGGCAGTTTCGTGATCCAGCTGAGAGCCCTGGAAGGTCTGCAAGGGGTCAAAGCGCACATCCGGGATCCTGAGATTGGTATGTTTGGATTGTTTGGTACAAATGATGGAAAAAATGATCTGATTCGAAGAAACTCATGCTTGGGCTGTTGCAGTAGATCCGTCCTGTTTCTCTTGTTGATGATTGCACTCCGAATCTTACTCTTGAGGATTTGTGGGCGTAGGTTTGTTGATGAACCTCCCAAAAAATGAACCGAACTTCTCAATGAAATGCTGAGCATTGCTAGGACCTCCTGGGATGTTCAAATTTGCATGTACCAATTTTTTATCTGTTCAGGTGGTTCTCATAATTCTTGCATAGTTGTTTTTAATCATATCCACTTTGCAAGTGAACACCCTATTCCCCTGATCAATATATGATATATCCATTATGTTTGGTGGTTCAATATCCCATCATCGTTGCTGCTTTATCTCGATAACAATCTCTCCACACACACACACATTTTTGGCTGGCTTCCTGAGCTTTTTACGGCTTTTTATATTATCCCCAGATAGATCATATTATCCCTACATCTCCATTGCTGAATCCTGAATCCTCTCAATGGTCATCGCTTTCGTCCATCATTTTCTGGTCCAAATCTCTGCGCATCGCAATCGAAGATGCCACGCCGCTCGAAGCAACGAACCAGTTGGGCTAACGGCTCCGATTCGTGGCTCACCGTGCAGCGATACATCTGGGTTTGGTCGCGCACATCACCTCATGCAGCCAGGGTTCAAACACAATACTTCGGTTGTAGTGAGATCGTTTAGAATCCGCGTTTTCCGCATTCTGTGCTTCAATTATTCCGAACAATCATTGGCATTTGGANGGGTTCAAACACAATACTTCGGTTGTAGTGAGATCGTTTAGAATCCGCGTTTTCCGCATTCTGTGCTTCAATTATTCCGAACAATCATTGGCATTTGGACAGAGTAGTCACAGTGTAAAACCTGGGATGTCAAAAACAAACCGCTAGTGGTGAAGCTATCATTGCAATCATGTAAGGATTTCAATAAAGATTGGTATGCACAAATGCGAATCAACAAGACGAGGGGATGTCGTGGGATGTAGAAAAAATAACCCATAGGATATACGGATCTAATGAAGAAACATCAGAAAAGTACGTAGGATCCAGGACCCTACCAACTAACCAACTAGTGAAAGTGAATATGGGTATATATCGGGATATACGGGGCCTCTAGCTGGAATAAATATGAATGAATACTTTGAGCCTGTCAGGTCTTGTAGATCTTGTAGGTGGAAACATGTGGAGACAGTGGAACCGCCCTGGAACCTCCCAAACCAGCTGCGCTTTAAGCACCAAGTCACAGCCATTTTGGCATTCCAAGCACGCACGTGCTTCTCCATCCAGACCGGCTTCGATGGCTTCTTTGAGACATCGACTGCACAAAAGCCACACCTTCTCGAGGCTGTCAATTTGAGGCTCTTGTTCCACCAAGGGGACCGATGTCACCTCAGTGCTGACCAGAAGTCTCGAATCTACAACAAATATTGAACAAATTGGACATTGTGATATCGAAACTTCACTGAATTATTGCAGATGAGCCACTGAAAAATGGATGGCGAACAACAAAGCATAGAAACAATCTTCCGCCGTGTCTCGCGACCACAAGTCAGTACATCTGTTGACAACCTCGCTTGCGTTGCGCATGCCCGGTAGTCGTGGCAGCAACTTCGACATTGCGCTGCTGCCAACCGACAACTCCAGCAGGTTGCTGCAATCTTTGATTTGTGCTTCACATGACCTCTGGCTGATTGGCACTAACGTTTCCATCCAACACCAGAAAATGCTAATATCGAATGTTGAGAAACGAAAGTACTGAAAATATGGCCTACAGTGCCAGACCAGAAACTCTGGATCCACATTAATCAGCACCACCAGCTTGGCTTTATGGGTTTCCTCTACTCCTGAGCTGATTTGCACTTCTAATCCAGGAACTGCCTGCTGCAGTTTCCCTACCAACTGTTTGATGGCCACCTCCCATGTCACAGGCTCTGCAAATCCCAGTGCTGTTGTCATCGTCTCGGTGCCTCCTTCGCCCCAAGGGCACTGGCCATGCCCCACCAGCAGCAGCACATCGACCTCCGCAGACGACGCCGCCATGGCACCGCGCCTGGCGCTGCAGCTGCGGCCGTGCCGCTGGCGCCACAGGCGGCGCGCCACGCAACCCACGGTGCCCAGGGCGGCGAGGCCGTGGGGGCCATGGCCCCGATGGCGCCGCGCAGCGGGCGGAATGCCGTGGCTACGGGGATCCGGGTGGAGAGGTGCCGGAGCACAAAGCCGTGGCAGGGCCAGCGGGGATGGAGTCAGCGCCATGAAGAGATACAAAAACAACTTGGGAAGTGGACAGAGCAGGCTGAATTGAAGAGCAAGGGTGTATCCCATACCTATATCAATTCCGATTGGAATAGGCCAATAAAAGTTTTGCAATCTTGTTGGGATCAATGACCAAGAGAATTCACGGGGCAAATGGATTTTTGGATATTTTTGGACCATGTTGGAATGGCCACCGGCTGCATCGCAAACCTGCCATCTTTCTCACAAGCTGTTTTTAGCCGGGCAATGCAGAAAGCTGCGGAAAGCAAGTTGTTTGATGTGTTATCCCGCACACATGTGTCATAGAACCCAAAACCATAGCTGTATCCCAGAGGGCACCTAGCTTCCAAACATATCCATCTTGGGGCGTCCGATCCGATGTTCAACAAGAAGATTCTGAAGGCAACTAGTAGCACAGGTGGAACTCCAAGATGCTTCTTTTGCCAAGTATCATAGATAATCATAAATAACAAATTCTTGATGATGTTGTGATCTTTGGTCACTTGATGTGTGTTGATAGTCTTCTCCAAAGAATTGTTGATCTTGCTCCGATCTCTGCTAGTATTGAAACACTGGTCACTGGTCATGGACTTTGGAGACTCACCCACTCCAATTGCGAGTTGCTCCTTCGATGTTCGTACCGCTTACTTAAACAATAGATACAATACGTAGTTCATGTTTCTGTATGCATGCAGGCCAACCAGCACAAAGATGGCTGCCTGGTCGCCTATCCGAGATATCCGTGCGTTTGCAACAATATAGCTCTTCTTGATGGATCCAGGAACCAAAAAGCATTGGGCTTGAAACCAAGCATCGAGGCGGCCACTTGCGATGATGTGCCCCTTCCCAAAATGAAATATATCCTTCAAACATACTAAAACACGCAAACATAATTGAACGCATACATATTGCATACACATGAAAGTCATATGTGAAACTCAGTAAGATTTGAGATACAACCATACATATATAATAATCATGTTTTACTGTCATTGTTATCCTTCTCATATATTTATACATATTTCTCTCTCTCTATCTCTCTCTCTCTCTCTCCATCACCATCTTATACATTTGTATAATTTGTATATATGTAGGTTTATTTCTTTGTTTACTTCTTTATTTAATCATTTGTTCTTGATGATCATCTTTTTATATCTATACATTTTAACACACACACACACACAAAATGAATAACTACAGACATCAATAATTCCATAACTGCGGTTTCCAGTTGCAGTGTGTTTTCTCAGGCCCCAACGGTCCAAGCGCACCAGGCGCACCAGGCGGACCAGGCGGCCGGAAATCCTGTGGCCATCTGAGACGTTTGAAAAAGATGGGTAGTTGGAAGAAACACGTATTCATTGACAATATTGAAATATATATATATATATCATAAATTTGTGAGAACCCCATAAATCATGATA
Organism: Symbiodinium sp. clade C Y103; assembly: GCA_003297045.1. Lineage (NCBI taxonomy): Eukaryota > Dinophyceae > Suessiales > Symbiodiniaceae > Cladocopium > Cladocopium sp. clade C. The sequence goes on from BGPT01000425.1 coordinate 97,172, forward strand.
AATCCCTACAATTTGATATATGCTGATGATTTTCACCTCCAAGCCATCCATGATCCTGGCAGCTGCGCCTCCGACGAAGGTCTCTTGGACCCAGGGAGGCTCGGGGGTCGCTGGACTGGCGACACTTCGTCCTGGCAACAAAAATGTGGAAAACTTGGTAAATTAGATGAAACTAGTCAGATCTACTCAATGAAAACGGTGTTTTCTAATACGTCAGATGAATCTTAACCCCTATCAAGATGGGGTTGCGATTCCAGGTCATAGATGTATCAAATGGTTTGTTCCATGACCTTCATCCATTCCATAGATGGCCCCAATACAAAAAAGAAACACTGCTCAAATATGGGTTGTGGGATGTCATGGGTCACAATTGGGGCAGCAATTTGACCAGAAATTTTGCCCATGGTGGAACTAACATGTATTGAACCATCATAAACCATCCATGTTTGTGGTCCAATGATCTTAACCCATCCAGTCATGACCCATGACCCACTTCGGCGCCTTCGGTGCTGACCTCAGATGTCATGTGGGCCCACCGAAAGGGACCCGTTTTAGACATTGTCTTTGGGGTTGAGGTCCCCAACGGAGGCGGAGGAATGGCGAAGGCATCCACTTGAGTCACCAGCTCTCGAAGAGTCTGAGGAAAGCAAGGCATTCGCGTCATAAACTCTCACGGCGCGTACCATTGGTAGTTCAATAATGTTGCATATAACCTTTGCCCCAAAGCCCGTTGGGACTTGCTATAGCTTTTTCAAGTCCACATGATGAAACGTGATCAAACAAGAAGTGTCGGTGAGTATCCTGCTTCAGCTGGGGGTAAATGTCATTTGGATGAATCCTCCCAAACAGGTTTGGCTCATATTTGAAATTAACGAGGGCATCTTCCCCTCATCAACCGCCGCATCCCAAACTTGGATGGTTCGGTCGCGTTGGTCTTTCTGTACCCCTCCCGACTTGACTGAACAATTGGAAAATCGTTGATTCTTTCAATGGCTAAGACCCTTCCAAGCAGTAATTAGTGAATCATCAGTAATCATGGATGGTCCCTTGCCTTGTTTCACTTTACTGATTGAAAAGGCATCACTTGGGGTCACGCTCTCATGATCAATATCTTTCCGGACCCCCAATTTATTGGGACAAATTACTGAGACTTTTGGTTTGTTTCATGCTGAATTTTGTCAATTTTGCCAGAAATAAATAGGTCTGCCCAAAAAAACGAGACCAACCAACGAACCCAAATGTAGTCACGTAAAACACTTGTGTGAAACAAGTGATTTCAACCCCTGTTGCCATACTAGTGTAGGCTGTGGAGTGTGGAAGGTGGTGGGGTGCAGAACGTGGAGTGTGAAGACAGTGGGGCGTTGAGTGGAGTGTTGAGTGGGGAATGTAGTGCGTAGTGATGAAATGGAGATTGTGAAGTTTAAGGTGTAGAGTGTGGACTGTAATTTTTAAAGTGTAGTGTGGGGACTGTAGCGTGTAAAGTGCAGAGTGTGGAGTGCAAAGTGTAGAGTACAAAGTTTGGAGTGCAGAGTGGCAAGTGAAGAGTGTGGAGTGTAGAGTGTGCAGTGTAGAGTGCCGAGTGTGGAGCGTAAAGCGTGGAGTGTAAAGTGTAGAGTGTGGAGTGTAGTGTGTCAAGTGTAGTGTGTCAAGCGTGGAGTGCAGAGTGGCAAGTGAAGAGTGTGGAATGTAGAGTGTGCAGTGTAGAGTGCCGAGTGTGGAGCGTAATGCGTGGAGTGTAAAGCGTAAAGTGTACAGTGTGAAAGGCCAAGTGAAAAGTGTAGAGTGTAAAGTGTGAAGTGTAAAGTGTAGAGTGTGGAGTGTAAAGTGCAAAGTGTTAAGTGTAAAGTGTGAAATGTCAAGTATAGAGTCTAGAGTGCCGAGTTTGGAGTGCAAAGTGTGGAGTGTAAAGTGTGGAGTGTAGAGAGCACAGTGTAAAGTCTAGTGTGGAGTGCGGAGTGTAAAGCGTGGAGTGTGGAGTGTAGAGTGTGGAGTGTGGAGTGTGAAGTGTAAAGTGAAGAGTGTGAAGTGTAATTTGCAGACTGCGGGGTGTGAAGACCGTGGCGTGTTGAGTGGGGTGTTGCGTGGGGAATGTAGTGTGTAGAGCGGTGAAACCCAGATTGTGGAGTTTAAAAGTGTAGAGTGCGGACTGTAAAGTGTAAAGTGTAGAGTGTGGTTTGATCTCATCTCCTGAACTCTTCTCATTTGATCTGATCTCATCTGTTCTGATTTCATCTCATTTCATCTGATCTATGGTCCTTTCGTGGGATGTCGTCTGATCTGATTCATCTTATCTTTATCTGGTCTCATCTCATCTCCTCTCATCTCATCTCGTCTCCTTACTATCATTTGATACTTGATGTTCCCATGTTTTCTTATGAATTTCCCATTTCAATGTCCATTTCGTTCGGGGATTTCCCAGCCATGCGCCTGGCTGTTGCGCCCCAAATTCTCCACCTGCTGCTGCAGCCGTTCCACCTCTTGAGTCAGTTCCATCATCCAGCCTTGGGGCATTCAGCTGATGTGGGAGGTAAAACATGGTTGAGAATATACTTATATAATTACTTAAAGTATGGTAAATATATGTGAAACACATGGTAAAAAATTGGTAAAACATGGCACACATATGGCAAAAACATGGTACACATAGAGGACAAAAGCCTGAAAGTACTGGAGATCAAGTACAAGCACATGAAACAGCATGAAACAGCACAAGGGTGCACCTTATAATCCACTTAGCTTCAAAAATCGTGCATGACTCAATGGAATTATGATGCGTTCAAGAGAAATGCTGCAGGAAGGTTTCCCTGGGTTTTGCTGTGAAAGGTCAAAGGTTTGTGGGCCTCCTGCACACTGTCAAAATATTCCTCTCAACTAATTCAAGAAATGAGTGGTGCTGTCCTAATTGATTCATGAATACCATTGAATTGAAACGCAACTCCTCTTCATGTCCTTCTCTTTGCAAGCAGGCCGCTGCTCCCGCTGTTTGCATTGGGTCGCGGCATGGCTGGAACGGGTTTTCTCTCCGTGGCTTTGCGGATGGTGCTATGTGCTATGTCTGCTATGTCTTGACCAAGTCTGGGGCCCACTTTGGCTGTTCTCAGTTTTGACACTTCAAGATCTTCAAGGCTCATTGCTCGAGGGCTCAAACAGCTGCAGGTCAACTCAAAATCCGAACGTCGGGATATGCTTGACAAAAATGGGTTCGGAAAAAAAATGCGCCAAATGTGTCCAGATGTTCCGACCTCATAGGGAATTGAGCCTGAAACATCCTCAAACATCCTCAAACCTCCAAGGTAACATGTCAACATCATGTCAACATGTCACATTTTGCCATCCGAACATGCGACACACGCGACACTTTCAGGAACCTGTAGCCTGCCTGCAGCTCTCATCCCCAGCCCAGCCTTCCAGTGCCATAGCCAGGGCTTCCGCCTGAGCTGAGGGCCGAAGCGGAGACTGTAAAAAATGTTAGTTAGGGGATCACTAGAAACTATACCCATCTATACCCACTTTGGGGTCAGTTTTTGACAGTTCAACATATCATACATACATGTATATACATCATATTACTATGAAACTTGGTTTCCTGATGTTCGTTGGTCTCTCCCACCCGTTGCAAGGCCAGACCGCAGGGCCCATAACCCGCCACTGAGGATCACAGCAATTTGTTGCGTATAGAGGCCGCCTGCCCAAGTGGACTTTCGGAACCGTCCCAAAACCATTCTCTCGTGTCCATGCCAGATCTACTTGGTAAGCCATGGTAAGCCATAAAACAAATTTGGGGGGTCTGTTTGGCTTGGAATCCTGAGAAGTCCATGGGGCCAAACGGCCAAACAAAATTCACCCCGCACTCTGGCCATCGCGCGGCCTAGCTTTGTGAGGGAAGCAGCTGCGCGCAGCCTCACCTAGCGAGGATCCAATCCTCCAAAGTGCCAGAAAATTGCCGCCCTCCACCAGTTGATGTGATTTACCGTGTTTAACCCCTTCCATACCCCTTCCTCAGAATATCATATATCCAATGCCACCCAATCAAAACCCTGTTGGATCTATTCATTGTGTGGCCCAATTTGTGGATGAATGTAAACCTAGGGAGATGGGGATTTACCTTCATCAAATTTTTAATACCTGGCAGTGGATGGCCAACCCTCGAGAGCCTCAGTTTTGAATAGCCAAAACATGCCAAAACCATCAGATTTTCCTCGTGGATGTTGTTCAACTGTTCCACCATGGCAACCCACCTCCTTGTCTTTGTCTTGCAGGGTGGCAACGAAGAGGCACTCTGCTTGGGCAACCTTAGGTGATGCCGTGTATGATGCGGTCATGCGGTCATCCATCTGCTTGAAGAGTTCCAAAAACATACCGGAACAGGGAACTGCCAGGAACTGCCTAAAACTGATCGATTTATGTCAATAATTGTGGGTTTCAGTTTCAGCTAGTAAATTCTGAGGGTGTTTAACCACTGGCCATTGAGCCCCGAACACAAACCTCGCCACCTGGTCGGATATCACGCATCATCTGCTGTTGAGGGACCATCAAGTTGGACGAGTGGCTGGTGAAGGTGAAACATGAAGCACCACCAACGATGGCATTGAATAACTAGTGGCTGGATGTTCATTTGTAAGGCTCCCTGATGGATTGTAGTGGATTGATGTTGATCTGGTAGGTGTATCAAAATCAATACCAGGACCAAAAGAGAGTGGAAAGTAAAGTCTGAAATTTGTATATACCAATCACTGAACATGGAACCAGCCTGGGCTCTGTCTGCTGGAGTAGCCCAAATGCAGGGTTCAGGCTTCTTTTGGCACTTAAAAGTTCCGCCGTGCAGCGAGTCGAATGACCCTGGAAACTGCCCCACTATCTGAACACCATCGGCTTCCACATGCTCCATGTCACCACAACTCATGCCTTTTTGAGTGAATGAAAGACGCTGTACCCTTGATTTTTTGCGATTATCATGAACATCTCCCACCTTACCATGGAAGCACATGTTTTAAATGTTGGATCTGTGAAAAAAGTCTATTGAAATACCCTAACCTCACAGCTTGCGAGGCTAGAGATCCTGGTACATGGGCCAGGAGTGTTCGGGCAAACTCTCCTTGGTGATATATTTTCGCAGCTCTTTGGCATTACATGGCGATCCAATCTGATCGTCTCCTGTCACAAGGATGATCTTGTTGAAGGTCACTGGATCCAGAAGTCTTTGAACCTGGAACCATTGGAGAACCATTGGAGAACCATTGGAGAACCATTGGAGAACCATTGGAGAACCATTGGAGAACCATTGGACCCACTGGAGACATGTCAGAGTTGTGATCCCAAGATTTGAAGAATGTGCATGTGCAATCATGTGCATGCAATGTGAGCGTGCGCACATATGTGTACATACTATATACCATGCTCACATCGCTTTCAACATCTTTCAACATCTTTCAACATTCAATCAATAAGGCATTTGGATGAATGGTATATATGGTATGGTTCCATGATATCCCAGCCGCTATGATTTCTGACAAACCCTTGGAATCAGCACAGGAAGCAATTCAGCCTGGACGAGCCAAGCAGCAATGCCCAAAATCACTTTAGCGACCCAAGGCACTGGAAATAAAATCCTCGGCAGCCATGGAACATCGTGGAACCATGTTTTACATCTTTCCTATTCAACTTGGGAATGCAACACCAACTGTAGGCTCCAGGTAGGAATCTCAATTTACATAAGTCATGAGTCATGCTGGTTGTGCAAACCATCCTATTGTCCACGTCTGCCTGACTTTCTTATAAAGTTGGCATAGGATTTCCCAAACTGCGGGTTGAAAGCAACCACAACAAGGCCCAACAAGGTTCTAGTGTCCCTAGTGCAAAAGGTTCTGTTCCGAGAACATGCCGAATGGCATGTGGAACATCTTCATATCAAACCAAAACTTCCTACACAATCCCAAAATCCTAGTAAGAATGCAACTCTTCATCTTCCTCAATAATTCAAACATCTTGAAAGCAAGAACACCAAGAACACCTCATGGTGAAAATATGTGAAAATCATGTGAAAATCCTCATCAGATCGGATGATCCGTTGAAGCATCGTTGGATCCGTCAAAGTATTGGTTGTCCTCGGTTGTTCAAGGCATCCTCCAAGGCACAAGCGCGACAAACGTTCGGGGTAGTGGTCCGAAATGATCGAAGCACAGGCCCGGATGAAGGGCAAGAGCTTGATGGCCTCAGCCGAACAGAAAACTTTTGGAAAAAATCTGCATTTTATTTTGATTCATTGATTTGTTTCATATTTGTTTATGGGAAATGTGGAGGCAACACCAATCCTTCCATGTTATATCTATAGAAATTGACCTGCAAATAAGGATCATCTTAAGGCAAACTCAAAAGAATTGTGTTGGCAAACTTCGCCGGGGGGGGCATCTGCGGTTTCCACGGACCTATACGTGCATGTTCATGCGCACACTTTTTATGCTGACTAAATCCCAAGTTTCTGAGATCAATCGCCCTTTTTGCTGGTTACATCCCACTTTGTCATCATTTGTGATAGTTAAATCATGTTAAATCCTAAGTTTTTCTGGAAATTGTCCCCGTCCAACTTCATCCAACAAGGCCACGCTACTGGCGGGTTGGGCCACCCTTCACCCCGGCGCACATCAATGAGTACAGTGACGCGATCCCTGGATCCAAGGGGATGCAACATGGGGGATGGGCCTCCAATGAGTACAATGGGAACCAACGAGAACCAATAGGATTAACAGGAGAATAATAGTTAAAACTACTAAAATACGACGTACTAAATCCTATTTTTAAATCCTGCTAATGTTACATAATGGGTTTCAATGGGTGTGCATTAGGGATTTAACAGGATTGAACAGTATTGCGTAGGGATTTACCCAGCAATAATGAGGTGCAATGGCGATTTACACACCAAGAATTCCTGTGAAAGCCTATCCCACCAGAATCAAAATGTTTAGCAGGGGTTGACCATCACGCAATGGGGATACATAGCCAAAATCACATCAACTTCCCTGACATGGGGCCCAAAAAACAACTTGGATCCAATACCCGACCGGGGTTTCAATTGGGGTGTTTGGGATCAGGATCAAACATCTTCACAAATTCGAACTTACGGGAATAACTTGGATATTGGGTCAAGTTTCTATCCCTTTTCTTGTGAGATGGGGATTTGCAACTGCTTCTATACACCTGCCATTGTTGGATAACTTCCACCCCACTTCTTGGGTCTGCAGGTTTTGCCAGCCAGTTCATGGCAATCCATGGGATAATCTACTTCATAGACCGCAGCCCGCATTGTCCAAATGATATCCGAGTATAGGCCATTTTTTCGTTTGTAAACTAACATTGGATCTATCCCAATATCTTCCCCAATTATATCCGAATAATTAGACATACAAGAACTGCAAACTATAGCAAACTGGTGTTCCCAGCAACGTTTGGTATCAAATGTCCAAGGCTCTCTTCGCTTTCAAAGATCCCATCGAGAACATGACAAATGGCCAAGGTGTACTCCTCGCTAAAAGCCCAACACCGACACTGGCTACCTGGCTTTGTTGATCAAACATGGGAATGGAAAATCTATTCTTTTAGCTTGTCCAAATCAAATTACAATGTCCAACAGGCTTTGTATTGCCACGATTGGTTTCTAGAGTCCCGAGGGTAAACCTTTTCTGCAATAAACCCCATTCTTGGTCATTAACAGTCTATACAGCATGTCCTTTCTTTATGTCCACTAGAGGGTAGATCCCATTGCTGGTGAAATTATTGGTTGTCCATCTTTTTGCTGGCATTTAGAAGTATAGTAACCCCCAAGGGGACTTTTAAAACAGTAAAATCCAATTGAAATACAACTTGTCATAACTTGTATATCTATATCTATTGGGGACTTAGATGGACTTACTAGATTTAGAAGCAGAAAAACTTCCTGACCCTCCTGAGATCTCCTGGGGCTCGGCGGTTTCGAGTTCGTAGCGCGCCCCTTGGACCAACATTACGCGCGTGCCGTCCAGCGCATCGACGGTGCCGGAAGCAACGAACCTCAAAGTGACGCTAGGGAAATATATGGGAAATATAATGGAAATATTTTATTATAGCACTTATTCGGTACATATATATATATCTATATAAACATTTGCGGCACTTATGACTAGTATATAGAAATGTGTGTATATATAGTGTATATAATTTGTTATTCAAACCAACTTGAAGCATTTCGGTCATTCGCAAGGATTCCAAGAATTTTGTGATCAACCATATCATATCCTTCAAAACTGAATTGCAATGACATCGCTTCGGCTTATATACTTACTGTATATCGCACAAGCCGCAAAAAAAGAAACGCTTTTGGGCTTTTGGGGGTACGGTCTTGAACGCATCCTTACGTCATCCTTTAATAGTGAAATGGAAGAGATCTTGGTTAGTTGTGGGTTTGTCACATTTTAGCTGAAGACCGCATCCTCAATTTTTGCTGTTTACATCCCATGTCATCCCGGGGCACGTTGATGATTTAAGGTTCAATCACTAACCGATCATCTGTACCCTTTGCGAGGTGGCTGACGGGGGCGGAACATCAATTTTCTATACTGAAACAACAACGACCGGAAACCGATGGAATCACACATACATAGCAGGGGACACAATTCTCCCCATCGAACTGCAACCAAGGCGCCCAAAAGGCACCTTTGAAAAAATCTTTCGCAGCGCTTCTGGATCCCCTTGGCCCTGGCGCCACCGCTGCTGCCCGACATACATCGCCTTGGTTCAATGATCATCGAAACATCGAAACCATTGGTCCGTGCGCTCGGGATCATGGATTAGGGCGTAAGTGTTTCTCACAAAGTGATCTGAATGTCCAAAACATTTCGAGACGCTTAACAGACCCATAACATCTCCGATCACAGTAATTGATAGAACCGAGAACACTATGAAAACTCGCCGAAGCATTCTGGAATATTCTGGATGTCACCAAATTCTGAATGATGTTTACCGTTATTTTTGGATCTTTTTGGTGGTTTTTGGTTAAGTTCTGGTCACATCTTGTCACACCTGGCCCCTGAAAGTAGCACTCCAAAATTCCTATGATTTCTTAGTTTTCTCCCCAATATTGCCGGCGTGAAATCCGCCCATTTACAGCATCCAGCCCACAGCCACACCCAGCATCAGCTACCAGAAAAGCGCTGCCAAGATGCGATCGCCGCCTCGGGATCTCGGCAGCGCGCACGTGCGAAGCGCCAGAGTTCATCTTGTGCTGCATCCTGGGTGAACCCGGTGGCAATCACTGGATTCACTGGATGTTATCCTGTAGTGTCCAATAATTTAACCTAGAAGCGATTTATGGCAGCACCATTCTATGATACCCTGTGCTTTAGAGAGGCATTCATCTTTTGAAGAGAAATATCTATGCATATCTATGCATACATTCGTCATATGTTCTTGGGCAGCACCCAGGGCTGGCGCTGGTATTACATCAATCTAATTTGCAGGGTTGTCCTCCACCACTTTTTTCTTGAGAACTCCGGCGCACTGCTTTTCGCGTCAAAAACGGCTTCGAAACTTTAAACCTGCCAAAACTTAAAATCATCCAAAAGAAACTGGACAACCAAAATATTTAACTCCCAAAAAGATGAAATACATGATTTGCTTACCAAAACCAGGAGAAATAAAACGAAACACACCAGAAAATCATTGTTTTTCCCATATATATATATATATATATGTGTGTGTGTATGTATGTATATATATATATATCATATGGAGGTTTCCAATCCATGGGGGTACCCCATTTATCCTCCATATGTTTATAGGATTTTCCATGAAATAAACCATCCAGCATCATCCAGCTATTGGGGATCCTACATGGAACCCCCCCCATAAGTTGTGCATGGCGAGGTGCTGGGAACTTCTCCCGCAACGCCTGCAGGCTCCGCTTGGCACCGCGGCGCCGCTTGTCGTCGTCCGCCCGGTCGCTACAGCGGGCGACGTGGGAGCCTGGTGATGAAAAAATTGCCAGGCACCCCTCATGGTGTTTTTATGGTTCAAAACCATTACAAAAAATGGCATGACCGACCTTATGTAAAAATATGCCCGAATCCTATTGAAAAAATATGTAGAATTATGGAGAATTCCTACTAGAACAGGAGATCAACCCCCCAATGTCGCGCAGCACCTCGACCCCGCAGCACCAGCAGCATCCCCGCGCCGAGCCAACGCGGCAACGACGGCGCCAGCGGCGCCAACGGCTGCTGGGCTGGGAGCCGCAATGCCGACGGGGCGGGGCCTGGGGCCCAGGAGGCCCAGGGGGCCAGGTGCCATGGCCGAGCCAACATAGCGATGGTTGGAAAGTTGGCCCTCAATAACTTCAGAACCTCAATCAAACATCATCAAACATCATCAAACTATCTCTCCTTCATCTTCCTTGCCTTCAGACATTCTACCTGAAAAACTTGGCGTAACTTGTCACAAACTTCGATGGCCTGTTGGCCTTTGCAACTTCTTGGGGCAACTGGAGGTTTTGACATGACGTGAACCTCGGTTCACTGCTTCAAACACTTGGAATGGATACGGTCCTGGCTCAAATCCATGGCGTGATCCGCACCCAGAGCCAGAATTGGCCAGCGAGCTTGCTGTCCAATCAATTTACAGATGCCTGGAACTGTTTCGCACAGAAGAAAAGTGTGGACCGCAATTGGCCGATATCAGTCTCTCAAGACACACCAAAGTCATTCAAAAAGAAGGAAGGAAAAAAAACCGTCCACATAATAGCTAAATCACAAAGTCAAATCCTCCATTCCTCTAGGGTCATCCCCCCAACAAAGACAGTTGATCACAGTTGATCCATGATCCAAAAATCCCAACGATTTTCCAATTCGCTGTGTCGCCTATGGATCCAAGTGCCGAAGCTGCAGACCGGCGGACCGAGGCCTAGGCGTTTGAGATGCCAAATCCCAGGCGGTCTTGTGGTCTTAAACAACGGATTTTTGGGAGATCTGATGAATTTTGATGAGATTTGGGATGGTTGATGATGGTTGATTTAAATATTTTAAGTATATTGTTGAGATTCGAACTGAAGGATTTGGATTGTTTCGAAGTGTCCATGTTTATTCTTGAGAACTCAATGTCAATGTCTCTATCAATGATGTCATTGAGCCGATGGATTTCAAGATGAACATCTGGGCCCCTGGGGGGTGATCCATGGAGCTATTGACTTGAGATATCTTAAGATGATAGATTTGCTTGAATTTCATATTAGCGGAATCATAAGTAATCAATATGAAAATCAGACTTGCCAACTTTAGATGGTGGATGATGGATAGATTGAGGTACAAGTCGATCTACAATATAGATGGTAGATCGTAAACCATGGAGAGATACTGGATTCTGGATGAACATGCGCTAGTTGACAGCCAACACAAGCAGATAAATCATACAGAGATGATAGATCCACATGGGTCCTTAACAAGATTAAGACCGTCTACTGGTTAACCAGCAATAGATCTTATGTCGATGCATGCCGGCGGATGTAAAATGATATAAATGGGTGATGGAATTTGCAGACGATTTACTGAAAGAATTGCACTGATAGAAACCTCCCCAAGATTCTCTCCACAACTAGCTGACTCGAGGGGACAAAACATGAGAAAGGGAAGCTGAGATATATTTTGTATAGTGGGATTCTGTGCCCAAGCATTGCCTACAGGCCTTCACTGCTTCCTTTTCCGTGAAAATCCCCAGACCACCGAAACAGTGGCGCAATGAGATTCCCAGCAATCCCAGCAGCGCAGCTTTTTTGAAACGACGAACAGCCAGGGCTCAGCCAATCTTTGTGCTGAGCCTGGCGCCTGGCGGAGCCTTGCCTCATAAAAGTCACCTTGACCTTGCCTTCGCTGCAGGTCATTTGCTATTCTCAACTGTTCTAAGCCAGGATTCATAACTGTTCTAACTGTTCAATCAGGGAAGCATGAGATACTTGTACGCCTATGTTCAATGATAAGGATTGGCCACTTGGTCTTAAATCAACCTTGACAATCGCGCACATACCTTGTAACAACATGTCTTACCTTAGTATTAACCCCGAAAAAAGAAAAGTAATGGCCATTAAACAGTCAAACCACGTCTTGGCTATATCTTCACTAATATCTCTTTAAATACCCAGCAAAATAAACCATGACCTGCAGCTGCCGTGGTCGCCCGTCAACCATCACGACAGCACGCGATCCGACAGCTTCCGCTGCCGCCGGCGCGATGTGGAGCGCGTGCGCGAGCGCCGGAAGCGTTCGCGGCTGCGCTGCTCATCCTCTGCGCTGCGGAGCTGCCCGCAGTTGCGGATCACGACGCTTCCTGCAGCAGAAGGGGCCAGAGGCCTTTTGGGGGTCCGGGAAAACTATGGACAGTTTAGATCATGTTTTTTCAGTCTGATGATGCCTGATGAAGGGGATTTTTGTTGGGGGTCGGAAAGTTGGTCAATTTGTGAAGATATTGGAAACCAGAAGTCTTGATGAGTGGATAGGGGGCATCACCCAATTGATAGCGGCTTTTGTTACAGGGCCGTTCCAAAAAGGGTGGAAGGACAAATGATCAACAAGTTCCTTTTTTGTGCCATCAATCTAGACGTGGTCACGTTACATCACGTTACTTCATGGAACAAATAAGAATCAAAATAGCAAGTGATGAGCATCTAAAGAAATCACACTTGGTCACTTGGTAGTCATGTCGTCCAATTCCTTTCTCTAAGCCCACCGAAAGAAGCTACAATGACCAACCCTCTGGTGTCTTGGGTTCTATGATTGTTCTATGTCAACATAGGTCAACCGTTTATTCATCCCGCAGAGTCCTTTCACTTCACCGGACTGGGAGCCGCAGGCTTGGATCGTCTTCATCACCTGAGATGGGAGCGGCGCTGCTGCACAGAGCTGATTTGGTGGTGATTCCACTGGCAGGCCAGCAGACAATCAACAAGTTGAAGTTGAAGTTCAAATATTTCAAATGAGTATATGTGACAACATGTGACATGTGATCGTGACAAAGTTCTTGCTTTTTCCCTGGATGTTGAAGATCTTTGAAACCTCCACCCCAGACTTCTGAAGAACTCGTCAATAAACCCAATCCGACAACGACCACAAACTTTTCTAAACCCCCCACCTGACCATCCTCCCGCACAATCTCCCCGAAGACCACATGCTTCCGATCCAAGTGCTTCGCCTGGCCGAACAGGATGAAGAACTGCGAGTTGTTCCTGAGAACATCGCTGGATCGGGACCAGGGCCATGCTGACGGATGCCATGAAATCATATGAAATCCATGTGCCACCATGAATTATGAAATGTTTCGGATGTTTTAAGGGGATGCCGGGATGCCCTGTGCAGTGCTCAAGCGTCGTCTGTGGAGGCACTTTCTGTCCCTTTTTATAGCGAAGTCATCCAATATCCATCACTGGTTGATGCTTCACTCCAGTTCGAGGACTAAAATTGGGCAAAAAAAATGTGAGCATATCCAAACTAGTTGGAAAACGCTGAGGGCAAGATGAAGCAAGCAACAAGCCTCCCTCTTTTTTTGATGAGCCACAACGATATCAAACATTTGCCAAATTTTACTGAAATTGGCCTCAGGCCCCCTGCTGAAAGATAAAAAAAACAGAACACTTCCGCGCCCAGAGTCGTATTGGGTCCGCTGTTGGCCATGGACAAAATGTTGGCTCGTGCATGGAGTCGTGCAAAGGACTCGTCTGCAAAGCTGGGGCCGTAGATGGAACGTCCTCCTGGTAGGGCCAACTTGTAGAGCTTGGAGAAGTACCATAGGTTTCTTCAAAGTGGCGCACCCCAAAATCAGACAATGGAGGAGAAAGAAAAAGTGAATTCTTCTGCTTTGGTGACTTTGCATTTGAGTAGAGAAGCTTCTGAATAGCTCTGCCGCATGCCCGGTTTTAAGCAGTTTTAAGCGGTTTTAGTTCCAACCCTTCGCGTTTTCACTCTTCTTAATTGCAGAAGAGCCACCCACTGAATATGCAAAGACCCGAAACAATCAACCAATTTGAGTTCCATCAAAACCTTCCCAAATTCCGCACAAAAGAGTTGTCCGATTGAAAATTCCACGGCCCATCTCGAGGAAATTTTGATTTTTTGTTGATGTTTGAAAAGGCCAGTGGTGTTGCGACTGTTGCAACCCCACCTGAACTCATCTGAAAGAAACAACAAAAACTTGAAATCCCCACTACAAAATCAACAAACCACTAACAAAAACCACTGCTACCTCTGCTAACTCTGCTACTGGTCATGCCATGTTGCCTGTCCTGTCCCATCACCATTGGTGATGTCACCGCCCTGTGCCATGAAACCTGGAATGATCCGATGGAATTCGCAGCCCTTGAAGGACAAATCCCGGCCTGGCGCATGACATCGACATGACATCCCCAGTCGCCAGGACTTAGAAAAATGCCAGCGGAGAGCTCTGCTGGGTCGATTTATGTTGGCTGTCAATGGCTGTCATGGTTTTAGAGGGGTTTTGGGGTTGATTTGGCGCTGACCGCTAACATGTGGTAAAGAAGGATGCCAGCTGTTGCCACTGTCATGTCTTTATGGGTGGCTTGAATGCTTGATTGCTTCATCTCCTGTTTCGTGTTTAGCATGAGGGAACAATCATCCGTCGCTACCGGCCATGATTGGTGATAAAAATCTCTGCAAAGCGCACAGAGATCTGGACCACCAGGAATGACAACCACAACAACCAAACGGCCAAACAAACAACAGAGAAGCCAAAAAACAAAACAAACACAAGCAACCACACCAATAACGGCAACCTGTCACAACCGTTGCCACCACCACAACCGCAACGACGATGACAATGACACTTGGGGTCTGGCAACCTTCCAAACCCGGCATGTAGGCGTCCAAATCAATTTCCCCAAAGCCATCGATAAGGGATGGCGATATTCCCAGCAGCTTGGAGGGTGTCAAAATGCGGATATTGCAGGAGCGACATACTAATGCAATTGACAAACACCGAGACACAACCAACAAAGATGGTGAAATAGACATCACTCACGTTCATAGGTATTGGTCACCATGAAGATACGATATCAGAATCGAACCTTTCCATTGGTTCCCTCATGATTTGAAGGTCGAAATTGCTAGGGGATCGTGACATTCTGCTGACATCAAAAAGAATCACGTACCATGATGCACCATTCTTCACCAACCCCTCACTTTCCCTGCTAGATTTCAACATGCATCGATTTTCGAAATTCCTCAGCCGCTCTTTGCCTTTCTCACCGGTACAAAGGCATCGGAAGTTCTCAGCCTCGACGGCCATGGCACAAGTAGAGGTGCCATCATCGCCACCGAAGTAGAAATTTGACTGCAGTTTGAACAAATATCATGCAGCGCTGGAAATAAATAAACCACCCATTTCCGAAAGAAACAGCAATCACTGGCCATGTCCAAGGGAAAAAAATCTGAACAATGTCATCTGAGTCCCCCTGACAGTTCGTGGCACCACATCAGCAAAAAGTTCCTCAAGGGGAAGGGAAAGCTCTTGGGATCTTGGTGGTAGTGAGTGGAAAGGCGGTATGCCTCTTTGCTCTCTCAAGCCACTACTACCTCTTGGGATCTTGGTGGTATCTACTCCCTTAGGCTCAAAGATGGTCGTTTGTATTTGTATGTTGGAGGTTTGGACAGGAACTAGACGACGGATGGCCCGAGAGCGAGGAAGTATAGTGAGATATGTAATTGTGAAAATCGTATAACATGAAATATATAGAGAGAAATAGAAGAATATGTCTCAAAGAAAGAAGATGTCAATAAATAAGGCGCAAATAAAAAGAGATTGAGGAGTATGTGATGTGAAGAGATGAAGATGTGCATTTGAAGATGTGAGGATGCGATGAGGTGAAGATGTGACTATGTGAAGATGTGAAGAGGTGATGATGTGAAGATGGGAAGATGGACAGAGAGAAATAAGACGTCACAGACGCTTTTGCAATCTTTTACGCACAGACCCTTTCCACACAGACGCTTTTACACACAGGCACCTTTACACACAGGCACCCTTACACAC